>PISX010006586.1:0-96376 GCA_004024625.1 Mellivora capensis | reverse complement strand
GTATTATTAGTAAAATAATAAACTGAATCAGTCATACACAAAGCTATAAAATATAAAAATGTACTTTTAATAATATTTTACTTCCCATTTATAAAGCCTTCTTGGGCAGGAGATTAAGACCATCATACCTGATCATTTGCCTCCTTCCCAAAACTTTCTCAGTTTACACTCACATATATCACTCTTAGGGACGATTTTTAGGGGTACAGATTGGCACCTTATCTCTGGAAGGATTTGACCATATTTATCAAAATCATGTTTTGATTTGATTGCCCGATTTTCTTTTTATTTTTGGAAAGTCCATATAATATAAAATACACATATAAACTATTTCAAAATGTTTGTTTCTGCATCATTTAATACATTCACAATGTTATACAACCATCACCAATACCTAGTTCCAGAACATTTTCATCACTTCTATGATTTTTTTAAAATGTTAGAAACTTGCAGATTGTACCATACACCCAGAGAGAGAAAAAGTGAAATAGCAGGGTTTCTTTGCGTCCTTATATGTGAAGTTCATAACAGAGGGACTAAAAATGTCTTGACATGAACAGATAAAAGAGATAAAGAATAGTATTGTTGTTGCTATTTCACTGTATTTCATTATAGAGGTTAAGTTCATGTCAGTGACAGAATCATTTAAGAATTAGAACACAAGGGACGCCTAGGTGGCTCAGTTGGTTAAGCGGCTGCCTTCGGCTCAGGTCATGATCCCAGCGTCCTGGGATCAAGTCCCACATCGGGCTCCTTGCTTGGCAGGGAGCCTGCTTCTCCCTCTGCCTCTGCCTGCCACTCTGTCTGCCTGTGCTCTCTCTCTCCCTCTCTCTCTGACAAATTAAAAAAAAAAAAAAAAAAAGAATTAGAACACAAACTCTTGTAAGGGAATTTGTGAAAGCCCCAGTAAACAGAATATGGTTAAAATTCATTAATAATAGTCTCATTGTTAGTATTTAGATTGAACAGTGAAAAGTGAAAGGAAACTAAAATTTCGTAGGACCTACTATGTTCTAATTATTTGTGATAGGTTTCCACATTCATTGTCTAGCCGAACCTGCATAATAAACATGTCAGTTAAATATTATGGAAAAACTTTTTTTTATAGATGAAAAAACAGAGTTTCATGACACTAAATAAATTGTCAAAGGTGATAGCCAATAATGATGGAGCTATAAGTCAGACCTAATTCGCTCGTAATTCCAAAGCTCTTTTCTTGCTAACGGACATGAACTGTAGTAGCAATTTGCGAGTCAGATGAAAAAGATGAAAAATATATATATATGAAAAAGCCATATATGTGTGTGTATCAATCAAGATATACTACATTATTGAAGCTTATATATTGGAAAATTACATTTTAAAGAGTGCTTCAAGTACCAACCTGTTACAGATAGCAAAATCACATCTACATGTGATACGCAAGTACGGTTTAGATAGAAATGTCATGGTTCTCATCCAATAAAATACATGTACTTTTAAAACTGAGATAAAACCTTATTTAGTGAAAAGACAAATTTCTAGTTTGAAGTGGGATAGACTAAAAGAGAAGTTACTAAGTGAAGAAGGTAAGATACTATATTTCTTAGCCACTATGTTATTTAAAAGTTCCAAATCCCATTTTCAGTGGGATAATGAAGCTCTGATGTTCAGATTCCTGGTTTCAGGGCTCAAATTTTGCCACTAGTGACATGGTAAAGCAGTCATTAAAAACTGACTTTGAAATTACATAGATTCATTTATCACAAGAAAGAAATGCCATTTTTAAAATGCTTGAATATGATACCTGCAGTATAAATTCTCTGCTATTCTAATTAACAGCAAGTAGAAAAAACCCATTGTTATCAGTTCACTATAAGATCCACAGAATATTCAAATACATGAAAGAGAATTGAATTTAAAGCCCTATGTTTCTCAGATCACAGCTTTAACTTAAAAAAAAAAAATTCCAGTCCTGAAGATGTGAATAAACCTCAATATTATAAAGTTAAGAAAGAAATAAAAAAGAAGCAAGCAAGCTTGCATTTATTTATACTTGAAAACCAATCCATCAGTTTTGTTATATTTTATAGAATTCATAAATAGCTGTTTTCACATATATCATAGTGTTCCAGGGAACACATTTTATTTTCTCAAACCACAACTCTCATGAAATTTAGATGTGAAGAGAAAGTGGGTTAGTTTTCTTTTTCTTTTTTTTTTAAATGACATCTAATTTTAGCCACAGACTAACTTGATATGAATGATAAAATATTTATATAAAAAGCAAATGAAAGAGGTGCCTATGTGGCTCAGACAGTTGAGCATCTGTATTCAGCTCAGGTCGTGATCCCAGGGTCTTGGGATCGAGCCCTGCATTAGGCTCCCTGCTTGGTGTGAAGCCTGCTTCTCCCATTCCCTCTGCTGCTCCCTCTGCTTGTGTTCTCTCACTCCCTCTGTCAAATAAATAAAATCTTAAAAAAAAAAAAAAAGTAAATGGAAGTTTTGACTTCTTGATATCTATAACATAAATATTCTTCTGTTGACCTAAAACAATGTTATGTTCTATACTAGTAGAGAAAATATTACCAATCATTAGTGAGTAGAAAGTGAAATAAGAGTATATGAACATGATTTGGACTAAGACAAAAATAAGGAAATAGGGATAGTCCTACTAGAGGTTATGGTTATAAGCTAGTATTTTAAATCAGGAAATGTTCTTAAAAACCACCGAGTCTGAAGTTTCTCATTTTAAAGGTGAAGAAACTGAATGTCTGAAAAATCACACTTAAATATAAGTAACCAGTCAATAGCAATAATCAGAAATTGATTTCAAATCATTGAAGATGCAGTCTATTTTCTCCCTTCCAGCATGGAGAATTCCAGAAACTGGAGGTCCTTTTTAGGATTCTGATATAAAATCAGGGAAACAAAGTCACAGTAAGACTGTTTTTTAGTACCCTCTACTTCATCATGATTTTCATCCTGTGTTGGTCACTATAATTCCACCAGACTTGAGATAGAAAGGAGTATATAGATTTTCATGTTCTTGATACTCCCAAATACCTAGCATCTAGCAAATGATTTGTACATGATATGTGAAGAATTTCAAAAGAATAATTATGTTTGCAAGAATGTATGTATATAACTAATGTGAATTGTGTAGACTAAGATAGATTGCCACACTATGGCAAACTTTCTTATTTAAGCAGCAATCTCAAATGCTAGGAAATGTCAATCAATTGTTTGAAAAGTACATCCCTCCTATTGCTTTTCTAAATGTCATGTGCAAACAAATACCATATACACATGTTAATTGAATGTTTTTTCTGTGAGAGGCACTATACTTAGTACTTTGCAAGTATCTGCAGTATTGTGTTGGTAATAAAATAATTTATCTTTAACTTATAGAGGAGTAAACTCAAGCTTAAAGGTGACTTATACTCAGGCTGTCTGATTCTAGGCTCTACGGTTGTAATACCTATCTATATTGCATACGGATTTTAAAATATAAGATTACACTTTCCACAAAATGCACTTAAAGAAAAAAAAAAAGAAAACACTATTAGGCTTGGGCATTTAGATTAAGCATTTATATAAACTACCCATTATCAACCATTTTCTCTAACTACATAATTTAATGGCTATTGTTTATACTGAGAGTATTTCACAAGCATCTATAATTTGCAACCAAACAAACAAAACCTCCAAAGATGAAACAAAATGGAATTTTAAATGAATACAAATCAATATGACTGAAGAAAAGATTATAGAAAACTTTAATCCTTAGTAAGCATTAAATTATTACAAATTTTATAGAAAATAAGTTCTCCAAATATGTAAATTTTGTAAGGATAAAAAAATATTAGTAAGGGTTTTAGTCATCTGTTCACCAGATATTTATGGTGTGCCTACTTTGTTCAAGGAGGTATTAATGTATTAGTTAAGGATAGGACTCTAAAAACAACCGATCTGGTTTGTCCCCCATTTATATGGGCTGTGTGCTCTTGAGCTAGTTACTCAAATTTTGAGCTTCAAATTTCTCATCAATAAAGCAAAGTTATAATAATATTTGCCTGACAGACTTGGAGGGAGGATTAATTTATATAATTCATATAAAGTACTTGGCCATGTATTTGACACATACTAAGTGTTCAGTAAATAGTGTTAGCTATCCACCTAAGGGCATTATGGAGTGGGAAATCTGAAGATGAAATAGGCATGTGTCCAATTTGAAAGGAAATTAAGTTAATTATAAAATTAAGATAATAAATTCATGTACATAATATAGAAGATATAAGGATAAAAAAAATATTAAAAATAGAAAAAATACTACAAATGTTTGCTGTAACTTTTTGATATAATAAAATGGTATAAACTAAAAGATACAATAAATCACAACTATTAGCAACTTATAATACAGGTCTTAAAGTTGCCGGAACCTCAATCAGATATAAATACAAAAGACCTTTAATCTGTAGACTCAGATAAATCCTGCTTTCTGGTGTGATCTAGTTTGCTGTCATCTACTTATTTTGGCATTTAATCAGATTGCATTTTGTTTTTATTTTTAAAAATCTACCTACTATTTGTTTGCATTATCTTGTATGAATGACTATGACATAAGCTTCCTAAGGGTAGAAATTGGTGTCAATATGTTTTGCCCCATTGCAATAGATGTCACTTGAATAAATGAAGGAATGGATTAGACTAAATCATTTATGGAGAGAAGCTGATGAGTCATAAGTTAAACATATAATTGAGAGATATAATATCTAGGACAATTATTAGTAAACTGAATGACAAAGTCAAGTGACTAAAAGTAACATAAAACTATTTTCTGTAAAAATATGACAGGTCAAACACATTTTTGTCTCTTCTCCCTCCTGAGACACAACTTAAGTAAAAAGGAAATAATAAAAACTATTAAGGATTCTCAAAACACAGAGGAGACTTTAACAGAAGGTATCAAGAGTAGGAAATTGAGTTGTCAATAATTTAATTGGGGAAAGAAAATAACAATAAAGTGTCAGTAGGGAGGACACATGCAAAGAGACTCAATTCACCAAACAGACACCCAAATGCACTCAGGAAGTGAAGTCTACTACAGCATGAGTTGAGACTGAGGCGTGCATTGGAAAAATGGGAGTATGTTCAAAGTGTACATGGAAAGTTGCTGCTCATGCTACTCTTTGTCCCCTTCCATAATGAAAATGCCAACATTTACAGTAGCTCATGCTACTCTTTGTCTCCTTCCATAATGAAACTGTCAACATTTACCCATCTTTCTGGCAGAAGGCTGAATGTTTGCTTTCCGGAGGAAATGAGCACCACATAATGGCTTGGCACTCATAGACAGCAGGCACAGTTCAGGACAGGGTGTGTCACTTAAGTTTTAATGATAAACATTTCCATACATATGAGGAAAAATTGAAACATGATAAAGACTGACATAAATGAAAGAAAAAGTTACTGCAGAAAACACCAGTATTGTATGGACAAGACGACATTACCAAAAAAGCAAATCAATATCTTATGAGAGAACAAAGAACAACAACTAAGAAGATAATTGGGTCTGATTTAAAAGAAAGAGAGAGAGGAGAGAAAAACAAAGAGAGAGAGGAGAAGAGTACACTATAAAATAAAATCAGAAAAAAATCAACATAAAGAATTTCAAAAAACGTTCTTAAAGATGAGAAGTTGTCTCGCAGAAATCAGAGGTTGTCCCCCCAAAATGACATAGGCATGGCAAATATGAACAAAGTCATACTAGAGTTAGAGAAACAACCTAGGTTTCTTAGAGCCAAGCAGGAGGGGTTTCAGATAAAAAGAACAAAAGAGATAGGGAAGAGAAAAGCACTGAAATTAACAAAGGAAATCAACAGAAATGAAGGACATGCCTAAATTTGCAGAAGCTCCTCATGAAGCAACACTTAACACCAGAGACAAACATACAACAAGATCTCAAAAGAAAAAGAAGTGTATTTTTAATGGAAAAACAATCAGAATGACCTTGCATTCTAAACAGCAACACTGAAACCCAAAGGATAATGAAGAAACGTCTTCAAAATTTTGACTGATTAGAATCTTCAAGATAGGTTGTATATGAAATCAAACTAATTACAAATAGGAGAAAAATAAAAACTTTAGATATTCAGGAATTCAATAAATTTTTCATATTACATCCTTTTTTTTGAAGCTACTCTTAGATGTGTCCCAACAAGATATAAAAATAAACTAAGTTTTAAAACAATATGGTATGGTTTCCACAGAGAATCTATAACAGAAGAACAACAATAGAAAATTGCAGGTTGAAACTATGCAGCAGGCTTAGTGAACAATTGTTCCAGATTGACAGAGGATGACAGAAGACTTCAGGAGATAAGATATTGCAAATCTTGACAAAATAAAGACTTTGGAAAAATAAGCTATATATTTCCAGCAATAATATTTGTGGCACATCAAAAGACTCCTGCCATGTAAAAGGCAGACCCACAGAATAGAATCTATTACACTTAATGGCCTGAAAAATTCTAAGGTGAGAAGAAACCACAGACATATGTATGAAGGCCTGTGAAATCTGACAGCTAGGGCCAGTAGATGAGATAGGTCCATGGTACTTAAGGAGGGATTCTAGTCATTAAAGATAGCCTTGTGAGTATGGTTGAATAAGCTTAGCTCCACTTCCCTGCTCTCAATAATATCAGTTTACAACATCTTTGCTGTGTGTTTTTTTCCCTGGTGAAAAAAGTATGGTTGGAATATACTAAAACCTATGTTGTACTCTGAGGCAATGCTGGTACCTAGAAACAAAAAAAAGGAAAACTGACCTTCCATTCACCTCTGGCCTGTGAGTGATCACAGAGCTGCTGGAATTCAGTAAGTCTCACTAGGAATCATAGTCATAGAAGGAATTTATAATTTCTTTGATCTTCTAAAGCTACAGACTTATTTTAAAAGCTTACAATATATTAAATGACTAATAATGAAAAGGCAGAGTTACTCCACAATTCTAATTGCTAGAAATCAGCTGATGTATACACAGACACATACATAAGGATGTGTATCACCAAAAGTAATATAAAGAATTAAAATATTTAAATACTCTAAAATATATACACATTACTGATGACAGAACACAAATTAATAACATGGGAAAATATTTATATAGCCAGTAAAAAATTAAGTTATTAAACACTATGTATAGTATGTAAAAGACTTTTGAAAAGTGAAATATACATATATATACATATTTGGATTAAAGAGGATAATTTCCAAAACAATGGAATTACAAATAATTTTTAATTTTTGTGTATATCTGTGCACTTTTAAGTTTGTCTATAAGAAATATATAATACTTGTGGTGCATGGGTGGTACAGTTGGTTAAGTGTCCCACTCTTGATTTCAGTTCAGGTGGTAATCTCAAAGTTGTGAAATCGAGCCTTGCATTGGGCTCCATGCTCTATGTGGAGTCTGCTTAAAAGTCTCTCTCTACCCCCCACTCCCTCTCTAAATTAAATAAAGAAAGAAAGTAAAAAAGAAATCTTTAAAAAAAGAAGTGTATAATACTTTTAACAAAACGTTTATAAGCATTTTGTTATATAAAAGAGAGAGGAAGAAATTATACATCTTGCTAATCTTACTTATTCCCAAAATTTATATCTGAGCTTCCTCACTCCTTGGAAAATGAAGATAGCCTGATATATCATACAATTTTCACTCTATGTATCTATGTATCAATTATTTATCTGTCTACATCACAAGTAATTTAAGATTTTTGACAATAATTCCTTATGGAGCTTCCAATAAAAGATACAAATCAACATAGTAACAACATTTGCAATAGAAGATTGAAAATCAATGGCTATAATTTATATATGGTGACTGTTAGATATATACTTCACATATATTGGTCAAAAGGCCAAAATTAAGTGTGTTGTGCTCTCTTCTGGTTAGCTATGCAGGTTTCAGGGTCATAATGTTTAAACTGAAATTTTATAAAAAATAATAGATAAAATAAATGCTATGGAGGACAAAGTTAAATGTTTAAGCTGGCTGGGTTTCTGGTAAGCTGGTGTAATGTGGGAATTGAGCTTGATGATCTTGAGCAGTAAATGGTCAACATGTCTCATAGATGTTTCACCTACTGTGTTTCCCTAAGTGTGGACTACATTCTGATAGCATTAGACAATATCTATTTTGTTATAGTTCTGACTATTTCAGTCTTATTTTCAAGGGAAACTAAATCCAAAAAATACAGATATGAAGCTGCTATAAAGAACAGCTCTTCTTTTCGATAAAATAAAAATAGTTTCATTGATTATAAAATTAATGTCTTTACTACCAAAATTGAGAAAATAGAGGATAGTCCAAAATAGGAGGAAAACAATAACTATATGACCCTACCGTTATCATTTAAGTCCATACAACGTTTAGTTGTTATTCATATATTCATATGAATAGAAATATATGTAACATGTATATGTATATAAGTTATATGTGTCAACATATACACATATAATAATGTTATAAAAATGATTTTTTAACTTTAAGAAATTATCATGAATTTATCTTCCATAGAGACAAAAGTGTATCAACATATTTAATGATTAGAAGAGTAAGAATATGTTTTCAATCAAATAAAGAATCATATGTTCAAGACACCAGTCATGTACATGAAAAATTGATGTTTAATTATGAAAATAAAGGACCCCACATGGCCTTCTTACCACACCATCATTCCTTTAAAGATGTTGTTTAAAAGTAGTATAATAACATTAAATACAGTGATACGCTTATATGCATACATACCCTCAGATATTTAAGTATGATGAGCATATATAATTTACAGCTGTGTGTGAACATGTGTGGATATTCATATGTGTACTTTTACAATTCACATTCATGTTTGAATTTATGTAGCCATTCTTTGAATGCTTGGAATTACTATGGTAATACATCCAGTACACAGGCTTCCCTCAGAATACTCCTTCCTTGCCAAAGGCACTGGTATGTTGGCACAACTATCAAACATTCACAATCACCATTTATTATGTGGATATCATTTTTCCCTTTGAATGGCATTTACCATCTTACCTGATCAGCATTTCATACTCCATATGTCTTAATGTCTGCTTTTCTTTCTAAGACACTTTGAGGACAATGGTAAAAAGTGAGAATGTAGATGAAAAGTATCCTGTTTCTCAAAGCTGCAAATTCAACTTCAAGGGCCTCATTTTAGCACATTTCAGAGCCCCCTGATTGACTATTCCATATACTAAAGAATGAGCAGCAATTGAGGCCAATCATCCTGAACTAAAAGGAGTTGTGGAAGCAAAAACTTTTGATGTAGAGTTCAACTGTGAGAGATAAACAGTATTATTTGACATTAAGAGGCAGCACTTTCTCATCTCAAAGCTCAAAAGAAAATTTTACCCTGGAAATTCTTCTGAAAAATTCATAGTATACTGCCTGCCTTAAACAAGGCATGTTAAGTCTGGTACTTGGACTTCTGTAACTATTACATAGCTTCACCAGACGTCCAAATATGATCTTGTATGGTGAACCCATTCTAGGTAATGGGTGACCTTGTGGAGGTCACAAGATATCAAAGAGATCATTTGTGAGTTTTTTGGCAGTATATTTATTTATGAATTAGTCTTATTATATTTGTAGTATATGCATTTACAAATTATTCTGATTATATCGTTTAGTCAAGGTGATTCCTAACCATTTTCAATGTTATGGTGCACATTAAAAAAGTGGTAATATTCAGATCCCTGTCATCAATGTTGGTGGTTGCCTACAGCTGGAGACCAGACTGCAGGTACTGACAGCTGTAGGCTCTCCCTGGCCGCAGAGGTAATCCACGTGCACCATGGCTGATGGCATAACCCACAGATGGGAAATTTTGCTTTACAAGGATCTCTATAATGTAGTAAGCTTAGAGCTCCTTATCCATAGCTCACCAATATACTGGCAAAGTGGAAAAGAATTCTGTAATTCAATAAAGCAAATTTCATATAAATGAAACCATAAAATAACTATAAGTACAAATTTGGAATAAGTTTTAAATATAGGACAGTGAAAATGGGTTTACAGAGTTTAACCCTAAAGTTAGAATCTTATAAAGGAAAAGAAAGTTCAACTACATGAAAATGTAAAACTTATATACTTCAAATGAGGACAAAAGTAACATACAGACAAGATAAAAGCTTAATAGGCTTTATATGTAAGCATATAAGACAAATACAATAATAGCAAAATGGGAAAACAAAGTTTGCCAAGGATGAAATACACATAAGATAAATTGAAAGTGAAAACAACTTCAACTTAATGAGTGTACAACAGTGAGATACTGCACACAGGATGCTAAGTCATTTGATCAATTGATCAAATTGTCAATTGATCAAATAGGGTACTACTCAATCTGATCAAAGGTTTTGGGAAACATACCCTCTCTTATTTGTGAAATTTTAAATTGATCAAATAGGGTACTACTCAATCTGATCAAAGGTTTTGGGAAACATACCCTCTCTTATTTGTGAAATTTTAAATTATTATGTCTTTCAGGAAGACAACATTTATCAAAAGTCTTAAATAGCTACATATACTTTACTAGCCATTATACTTGTAAGAATTTTACCCTGGGTAGGGAGAAATTATATATATATATACATATATATATATATAGTGATTTACATATGAGAATGCTTATCAAAGTGAAAATTGTAAACAATTAAAATATACAAAAATCTGAAATTGGTTAAATAATACATGATATACCTGTAGGTTGGGCTATAGTTCATTCATTAAAAATGATAATATGAATTGTATTTGTAAATAGTGAAAAAATTAAATATTTAAAATTAAGAAATTATATTTTGTAAGGTAATATATAACATAGAGAGATGTCAATATAAATACAAAGACATAAATATCTTAGTAACTAATCTAAAAGTTTATATACTAATATTTTAATAGTAGTTTAGGTGGTAGTATTATTTTCTTCATTATGTTTATTTGAGTTTCTAATGCGTATTTGTAACAGGTACTTCATACGTAAAATAGTTAAACTAACAAATAAAGCCTTTTCTTTTTTCTTGAGTTTTACATGGTGGCAAATTAGCAAATGATATATTTTTTTGTAGGCTCCTGGACATTATCTATGATATGTTTTTTTAATTGCCTCAGAACTTATGGTTTGGCTATGACTTAATGGAGCAGGTCCAAAATCAGATTTTGATTAGCCAGAGTCTGTAATTAACTATATTATTTCTGACATGTTCTTATAAGCAAGAAGCAATTTCTGAATCTATAATATCTCAAAGTCATAACTGAAATTCATAATGATCCAACTCGATATTTATTGAGCATGTATTACATATGAGGTATTGTGTTGTCTATTATGGGGCTAAATGAAGAAAAAGACATGGTCTTTAGCCACAAGACATTTATAGACTGGCAGAAGAAATGCTACAAGCATCACAAGGCATACTGGTCAATGCCACTACATAAGAGTTTACAATAAAATGAGTTTAGAGAAGGGAGAGATAATCTTCTGAAATGACCTTCAAAAACCATAAAACTAAATTATTTTCAGTAATTTATACTTACTAAGGCAAGAGATAATACTTAGTTATTATAAGAACTCTGCAACAAAATGGGCATATATTAAAGGATTTTCTGTTTACTTCCCACGATTCAGAAAATTAAATTACTAGAACACTCCATACTCCAAAATTCCAGCTAATTAAGGCTTTATTTCTAAGGGCATAGGAAATATTTTCTCCATCATTAGGCTTAATTTTATTATTCTTAATTTCATCTCATTATCTAGAGCAAGATGAGTTAATGCTGTCCTTTATGATTACTTTTATTACATTTAAACTAAAGTGTTTTCCAACACTTTGATTTTGTCATATTCTTTCTAGATCAAAAATAAAACTCTTGGTGTCACATAACAGGATTGCCAATAATTTTCCCCAATATTCCCCTGTCTAAATATATCACCCAAATAAGAGGAGAAAATTTTGTTCCCTCATGTTTTCAGCAAGGCCAAGTAATAAAATTTGTATAATGTAACTATGGGGTAACTCAAGCATCAACTTTCCTATTAAAAGTCTCATTTTTATTTAAAGAGTGACAGAGAATTAGATCTGTGAGATACTTCTGTGAGTAGGTAAGCTTTCTCCTTGAAAATAGAAAAACAAATTTATAATGTGGTAAAAAATATAATAGCTAGAACACTGATAGGAAAAAAAAAACAAAACAAAAGATATTCTGACAAAGAGTGTACCAGTGTTTCTTTTCAATTATTATTAGTAATTTTGGTATAAAAAACTCACCTTGTTTGGATATAGGTTTTTTTATTTTATTATTATTTTTTTTTATTTGACAGATAGAGATCACAAGTAGGCAGAGAGGCAGGCAGAGAGAGAAGGGGAAGCAGAGGCTTTAACCCACTGAGCCACCCAGGTGCCCCTAGGTTTTTTTTAAATGTGAACCTCCTGGAGCACCTGGGTGGCCCAGTGGTTTGGGCCTCTACCCTCAGCTCTGGTCATGGTCTCGGGGTCCTGGGATTGAGCCCTGTGTCAGGCTCTCTGCTAAATGGGGGGCCTGCTTCCTCCTTTCTCTCTGCCTGCCTCTCTGCCTACTTGTGATCTCTCTCTCTCTCTGTCAAATAAATAAAAAAATAAAATCTAAAAAAAAAAAAATGTGAACCTCCTATGTGGTGCCTGGGTGGCTCAGTCAGTTAAGCATCTGCCTTTGGCTCAGGTCATGTTCCCAGGATCCTGGGATGGAGCCTGCTTCGTCTCTCTCTGCCCTCCCCATCCCCCACTGCCACTCATTCTTTGTTACACTTTCTCTGTCTCTCTCAAATTAATAAATAAATCTTAAGAAAAAAATGTGAAGCTCCTACTATTGTAACCTATGAAGGTGAAGAGACAAAAACATACAATCAGTGTTACTTCTTCAGTATGAGTGTGCTAATAGCAGGGTATTTCCAACAAGTCTGAAATCTTAGAAGCAGAAGGGACTTTCAGAACTTATCAACTTCTCATCTAATGCAGAAATCTCTCCTACCACTATTTTCTTGGATGATATTAAATAGCCTGATAAATTTTGGATCAGGATTTGAAGTTTAACTAAACAGTTTCAGGGTGTTGAAAGAAATTAATGGAAAGAGTTCTGTTATTCGCCCAGAAATATTTCAAGTTCTCCATGAATTTTCCCTTTTCAGGTATCTTTCTCATTATGTAAGAGATAATATTTGTTCTAGTTCCAGCATAAAAATCCTTCCACTGTGTGAAGGGAGATATAAACAAAAAGACTATGGGATAGCCTGGCACCAATCATCCTCCGAGTTCATCACATGCTCATTATAGAGAGATCATTTTTCTGTTAATGAACCAGGATGTAGAACTGTTTTTCCTGAGTTTTTTCAACTGTTTTTCTAGCAGGTAGACGATGGTAACGTACATAATCACTAGTATTTCAGACAGAAATTGGTGTCAAGCACTAGCAGGTAGCAGTTTCTTTAGATATTCATGAATCTGGTTGCAGAGGACCATACTTTATTGAATGTAATGGCAAGAAAAAGTTCTTACATTTAAGACTAGCTTTCTATTTCAGAAATTTCAAAATAAACTATAACCTTGTATTAACTTTTTGGTTATTATTTATGCTCTTATAAATTGATACCTTCAGGAAAAACTCCTCACATTCTAAACCGGGAGTCAGCAGACTACAGCCAGCAAGTCAAATAGCCTACCTCCTATTTTTGTAAATAAAGTTTATTTTGAACACAGCCATACCCATGCCTTTATCATCGTCTATAGCTGCTTTCCTGGCAACATACAAGAGCAGTGCCAGAGACCAACAGTTCCACAAAGATTAAAATATGTACTGTATGACCCTCAGAGAAAGTTTTCTGACACCTGCTCCATAGTCAGACCACTATCTTTAAAATCCATGTAGGAAACTTGCATAAATTCTTTTTGCTTTTTTTTCCCCTCACTCAGGATGTATAAATTAATATACACATAATAGTAATATATGTTTGTATATATGATATATAATTTTTAAAAACTGACTAAGCTAAAGTGAATACAGTTTATCAAATTGTGATATACAGCATTACCAGTGAAGGACTATTTTATTGAATTTTTGATCACTAAGAATCCCTGAAAAGCAATAGGGAATTACAAACTTATAATTTTGCTTCAAAGATACTTGAAATATCTGTTTTTATATATCTGAGGAAACAAATGGTTGAGGTACAGACTAAGTATTCTTTCAAAAACTAGGTCTTCTGAGTGTTTCTCTCTATGAAGGAACATATTCAAAGGATAATAGCATGCCTTATATACTTCTCCATCCAGATTATTAGTGGGAGAAAAAAAAAACAGATAAAACTGAGAAGATCGGTTTCTTAAATAAGTCACCAATATCTTGTGAGTTACATTAGTCACTAAAAACCATGGATCAGTACTTTCTGCAAAGAAGTAATACAGCTGTGTTAGCAATGGGAGAGTCAAAAATAATAAGGGAAGAACTTTTCTTCTTTTTAATCTTTTCAGTTTCCACTGAATGGAATTGAATTGGTGAATGTTAATCCTTTTCTTCCTTTTACAGGGAAGAAGACTAATTTGATATTGGAGGGAGACATTTTTATTATCCAGGCACAATGCTCTCTTATTATAGTTACCAAAAAAAAAAAAAAAATTGAATGAAAGGACATTTTAGTCTCCTTTCTGGAATTTCCATTCTTATTAAATGAAATTAACCCATTTCCTCCACTTTGCAACAGAAACTACAACTTATCCACCTGGTAGATGGTAAGCACTCAATAAATGTTCACTGACGTAAGCTTATTCTTTTAAAGAAACATTTTCAGAAACAAATTTAACTTTTTTTTTCCTATGAATATACTGGAATTTAACAATCTTGTGGTTCCAACATAACAAATGATAGACTATTGAACTGAATTGCAAATTCACTTGCCTGTCCAATATTTCTTCCTTTGCTAATAAAATAATTGATCCCAAGGAGGTGATTCTTCTTCTAAAAAGTGTTTAATCTTACCCATATAGGAAAGTAGAAATATGATGTTTTTGAGCCTAGAAGTCAGTGGTAATCATTAACTGTGAGATGTTAGGCCTCAAGTCTCTAAACTTCCTCATTAAATGGATGTTGGAATGGGTGGAAAATCCAGGACCTTCCAATTGTAATGGAGGCCATATGGAAGCTTTGCAAATAAACCAGGAAGTAAATTAGTCTGGATGTAAAAATAATGTCACACTAATAAGATGAAAACGGTCTTGGGAAAATAATACATTAGCAATAAGAATTATGTAACTTTTGAAGTTAATCATCTTTTCTTAAAATAAGGACTAATTTAATTGTGTATATGTAAGGCAGTGTTTAAAAGTTATTTTTAAAATTATTTAGATTAAGAACAACTGACGAAAAATTAATGTGTGAATCAATTAGATTTCTTAGCCTGCAAGCAACAGAAATAAACTCTGGTTACTTTCAGTAAAAAAGAAAGTGATTGGAAAACTATCTGGAACATCAGAGTAAATGGGAAGGGAGGAGGTCAAGGACTGGAAAGGAGAAGGAAGTGTGGCATTCCTGGAGTGCCAGGCAGTGGCATTAGGAAATGTTCTCAGATTTTGGACAGATTGGTTAAAATGATGCTTCTGAAAAATAATTCAATTGCTTTCAAAAGTCTGCTCATTTTTATGCTCAGTTGTACTTTCAAAGTAACTTTGTCTCTAGGACAAATAAACATTCTGAAGGCTATAAGATAAAGCCAGCATAAGCCAACATACTGAAAATATTCTCTACCAAGTACCTTAACTGGGAATTCTTCGTTTGAATTCCTAAATTCAAGGTGATATTGTATCCAGCTATTCAGCTATAATGTAACAAGGACTGGCTACCTCCCTGTTTTTTGGGGGGAGGAGGCATCTTCATTTTCCTCTGTCACACTGCTTTCAGGTCATCCACAGTCACATTCAGGGTCTATTACTGTTACCATCCTATTTCTGATAGCACTTTCCATATAAGTAATTATTTGTGTTTCAAGTGGAAAAGAAAGATCCAATGAAAACAATGGAAGGAATTTATCACTTTAATTAAAAGTCTAAAAATGGGCAAGAACTGATCCAGAATCTTAAACATTATCAAGGACCTGATTCCCCTCTCTCTGACCTCTCTTCCATGCTCCAGCCTCACTCAGACTCCATGTCAACTCCTTGCTTCTCTACTATGGCAGGAAAATGACTGTAACAGTTTTACCACACATTATCAAGGGAAAGAAGTGTGTCTTTCCCAGTGGGCTCCAAAGGAAAGAGAAAAATCTCCTGCTTCCTCAGAGGCAGCCCAGTGCTCACTGCCTCACCAGATCTGTTTGTATAATGTGCCCATCCACGAACTGACCACTGTGGACATAGAAATGGGTTGCAGTGACTGGGTTAAGACAACCAAGGCCCATCTCTAGAGGGGAGGGTCAGAGCAAGCCTATATATACCATCTGGCTGAGAATGGAAGCCAATGTCAGATCTGGTAAAACCTGGGTGTTAAGTCCCTAAAAGGGGGAGAGTGGATAAAAGGAAGAAATCACAACTGTCTATTACATAATTTAGAAAGTATCACATTGTCTTATGATAGTTTCATAAAGAACAATTTTCCATTTATAAAAGAAGTGTTATATTTGATGTTGAAAAGGACTGGTTTATTCTATCTAACTTCATTATTTTTCTCCAACAAATTTCCATACCTAGATAACTTCTAATAATTTATAGTATGCATAGCCATTTCTATTATTAGAAGAGAACTGTGAGAATGACCTTATTTCACACAAGACACTATGGTAATGGCTTTGGTCCCTGATGACATGACATCTGCTGGATTCAGATCAGTGATCCAGAAATGAAAAGTTCTATCCTGTTGTCCAGCATTTTAAATTTCATATGCCAATAACTAATTTAGGGCTTTGTCTTTTAAATTAGAGTTACCTAGCATAACTTCTGCCTTCCTTGTCTATCTTTGATGGCTTTTTTTTCCCTTTCTAATCTTCTGAAATATGAACAATAAAAACAGGCTCCATACCTATAGATATCAGTGACTATTATATGCCAAATAAGTATAAGATAATGTGGTTTGGTTGCCATTATTTTTCTCTAATATGAATCTGTTCTTCCTTGACATAAGCAGGATATATATATATATACATATACATATATATATATATATATAGGCACTACTGAAATGACTTTTCAAAATATTCCCTTAATATATTTTTTCTAAATATTTGTGTAGTATCTTATTTTTTAATTAAGATTTTGTTTATTTGTCAGAGAGACAGCATGCAAGTACAAAAAGAGGGAACAGCAGGAGAGGGAGAAGCAGGCTCCCAGCTGAGCAAGGAGCCCTTTATGTGGGACTTGATCCCAGGACCCTGGGATGCTGACCTGAGCCCAAGGCATACGCTTAACTGACTGAGCCATCCAGTGACCCCTGTGTAATATCTTTTTATGCCAACCTTAATTTTATTAGAATTTTTAAAGTTAATTTAAATATTTGTCTACAAAATCAAATCACTTTAATATATATAGTTTTCATCCTTCCTCAGTGATAATATGAATACATCCTGGTGTTTTAATACCTTTCCACCATAGCCATGGAGGAAATACACAGGGAAATCCCTTAATCATTTTGTTCCCAGGCCAACAGCCCAGCAATTCAGATTGGTCCTTCATTATATATCTTGCCTGTAACCAACTGCACTGTTATTCATGTGATTAAGTTTCCCAGCAATCTCTGTTATAGCAAGAAATGTCCTGGCAGGAAGCTTGGTCTAAGTTCAAAAAAGTTTTCACAAAATTTATTTTACTGTAGTCTTTCCCAATACTTTATCAATAGAAAGATACTGTTTTGTGGAGAAGACATGGAAAGGGTCTCAAAGGTAAGTATTTGATCTTATTATGGCCGCAGTTTCTCTGGCCTACGATCTGTTTCAAAGTAAAATTAGATCATGTGAGAGAGAGAAAAAACCTGGCACAACTATGACTCATTAACTTGCTGGTTTTATGAGAAGCTTTTTAGATTCTTTATAGATACACACAGATGTATGTAAATGTGCATGTATATACACATACAAAATTCACACCAAATACATGGCATAGAATCTATCTTCTTAGTAATAATAGCATATTTCATAAAGGTCAATCAAATCACAGAATGCCAGTTAGTCTTCATATTGTACACATATTCTAGATTATAGCAGATTTAACACTAGTGTGAAGAAAGGTTCGAACTCCAAGCTAATAATTCCTGCTGGTTCTCTAATTCATAGTATGCCTGCCTGCAATCTTTGTTCAATTTCATTTGAAAGAGTACTGAAAGAAATCACTAATTATACCAGAGGTTCAAAGAAACATCTTTGATGTAGAATTAAACAAAAGTTGAAGTATGTCAGTGAAGAGTAATGTTTTTCTGACAAGAGAATATTTCAGCTACTCATGCTATTAAACATTATGCCATTTTCCATTTCAATAAGGTCCATTTTATCATGTCACTTTTCCTTTTGGCATCCCCATTTCAGTGATGTTTGCTTTGGTTTGGCCTATTAACCCTTTTACTTAAATTGGTGCCAATCTTTCCCAGACTACAGAGATATTTGATAGACTATTTTGATCAAGGGTAAAGGAAATAATACAAAAACATGTATTTCTAACAATTCTAGGACTGCCATGCCAAGAAACTATCCACCATCCCTGGATTAGACACTTTTTCTGCCACATACAGACAATTTCCAAGTGAAATTTTCTATTAAAATTAATCTTTAGGGTTGCCTGAGTGGCACAGTGGGTTAAACCTCTGCCTTTGGCTCAGGTCATGATCCCAGGTCCTGGGATCGAGCCCACACATCAGGTTCTCTGCTCAGTGGAGAGCCTGCTTCCTCCTCTCTCTTTGCCTGCCTCTCTGCCTACTTGTCTGTCAAATAAATAAATAAAATCTTTTGAAAAATTCATCATTAGATTAAGTGATTTATTAAAATGTATTTAAGTAGATGTTGTGTAACTAATTTTGCAAATTACTAATGAGATGTGGTGTAGATTCCAGAAAGGGGCTTTATCTTTATGGACCTCATAGGCTATTATGCATGTCAGAAAAGATAGCTGCCAGGAATTTTGATATAAAGGCTCTGTGGATACACTGAGGACTAATGATCAAAACTGGGGCTGATGAACTTGTAGGAGGAAGGACAAAATCTGCTCTTAAGTCTCTAGGTAGTACCTCAGATGGGCCAAACAAACGAACAAACAAAAAAAAGAGAAAGAGAGAGAGAGAGAAAGAGAAAAAGAAAAGAGGAAAGGAAAGGAAATTATACTTCATTCATTCATAGAACAACTATTTGAGAACTTACTGTGTACCAGGCACCGTTTTAGATTCCAGGAAAACATCACTAACCATAACAGACAGCCATCCCTCCATGGTTTCTTGGGCCTTACAAATTATAGGAGAAAGACTGGCAGCAAACATAATTAATAAGTATGTTATATAAAATGCTATAAGTGCTACGGTAGTACAGGGAGGACTCCAGAGTGCTTTGGAGGGGTGGGAGTGGCAAATTTAAATTAGGTAGACTGGGTAATTCTCACTGTCAAATATCATGACTGCAGCAGCCTAAGCAAAGAGAGAGTAGTAAGAGATGGGACAAGTTAGGTCAGAGGTCAGATCTTATAAGGCTTTTTAGGCCACTATAAGGACTTTGACTTTTACCCAGAATGAAATGAGAAGCAGATTACAGCATTAGGTTTTTAAGGAATATCTATGGCTGATATTTTGAGAATAGATTGGGGACTGGAAGTAAAAATGGGAGCAAGGTGAGCAGATAGAGAAATCATCTTAGGTGGGACAAGAATAGAGACAGAGAAAACAGTGAGATGTGACCGGATTCTGGCTATATGTTGATGGCAGAACACCAACAAAATTTCCAAATGGAGTGGATGGGCAATGTGAGATAAGGAGAGAAACAAAGGATGACTCTACTGTGTGGGGCCCTGAACAACTGTTAAGATGCCCCAGGTCAGACAAGAGACACACTGTGATTCTTGATGCATGAAGAGAGTCTGGGGCATCTAACTGATTCTGACACATTATTTCTAAACCAACTTTTGCAGCATCTCAGAGTTTCCATTCTAAGGAATCATAGAGAGTAAGAAAGGCCTCACTCTCAGGAAACTCTAAGAATGGTAGCCCCGGGAGCCGGGGGTATAACTCCACACACAGTCTTAAGACTGTTGAAGCTAGAGGTCAGAAGGATAAACAAGAACTTTGGAAAAACACATCAAATTTATCATTCAGAAAGCTGATAATGGTAAATGAATCAGGAGCAATGCAACCTAGGCAGCAGAAGCTCTCCAGGTCGCTGATGTTTGAGTCTGAGTAAAGAAGGGCAGAACAGGAGGGTGCATGCTAGGGATGCAGGCCCCAGGAGCCTTGGAGAACATTCTCTCAGGCTCTGCCCTCCAAGAAGAAAGAGAACCTGGAAACCCAAGATTCTGGCACCCTATTTGAGGAGCAGCGTAAAGCCATTATGCCAAGACACTTTGATTACAATCTGATCTGATGTGGTCTTGTGTTTTGCAATTGTTAAAGGTGCTTTTGATGTGTTAAATTATTTAACAAAGTCCATTAGACAGAGATGGCTTTAATGCCTCAGTCCTGCAGAAGCAACCCAAAACCTAAGCCTGTAATGCCTCAAGGTTAAGAAATCAAAATGTAAAGACAACCAACCTAGTTGGAATAGCCAACTAGCTTTCTCAAAAAAAGAAAAAAAAAAAAAAAAAAAAAAAAAAGCAGCCATTTAGGCTATAGCCAATCAAATAATGCCCTTGCTCTGCTTCTGCCTCTTCTCTGTAAAAATCTTGCCCCAGCTCCCCTTGGTGGAGCATTTTTAACACTTCCGGTTTGGCCCTGTACAATGTTTGCTCAAAGTCTTAAACTTTTTAATGTCTCAGTTTATCTTTTAACAAATACAATCTCTTTTTATTCCCACAGTAACCTTTTTGAAGTAGATGGTGGTGGTGGTGGTGGTGGTTGTTGTTGTTATTATTATTATTATTATTCCTGTTTCACAAAACCATACTGAGGCTGGAAGAGATTAAGCAATTAACAAAATATCGCCAATCAATTGTCAAGCTGGAATAATTCTCTCTAGACAAACATTTAGACATCAATATTGTGATCCTTTCATTGCTTCTGGCTTTCTATTTTTAGATAAACAGTTAGAAAGCCAGGAATCAGTAAGGCAATTGGCAGTTGTATTTCAACTTAGAACTAGTCTAAATAGGCAAAGAATACCACTGACAAGAATACCAGTTAGCCCCTCCATTATCTAAACAGAGAGCTAATCAAGTTTTTTATCTCCTTTCTTCACAGGACAAAAAGCAAAGAAAAAAAAATATTTATGCTGCTGGTTAAGGCTAGCAACTTAAATAATATAATTTGCTTTTCATAATTCAGTCATTAACCACTGTTCTTATCATTCCTTGGCCTCGTTAACTTTGTTTCTAATCAACACCAAATACATAAACACACACCCCCTGTGAAAATCATCTATATCACTATATATTTGTGTTTCTGTTGGATATGTAATAACAGGTAACTATTATATCTGAAGAATGATTTTGACATTATCAGAACATAATTTACTTTCTTTACTAAAGGAAGTGAGTTGACTTATTGCTTGCTTTTCTTAGAATAAATAACAACAATAATTGAGTACATAGGGTCCTTAATGTGGAGTATATAATAGTAGTACAGTGGCATTTTACTGTGATGACAGCAGTTCTATAATATGATTAAAGTATACCTTGTAAACATGATTTATGTTACTTGTATGGTATTTCCAAATAATTATGTCTTTTAAGAGACATTTTATGATTTGAAAGTATTGACTATTATAACACTGTTCAAATAAACTATGCACTGTTTTCATAAATATGTATAGTTTATGAATGCAATGATTAATTTTTTTCTAATGGGATTTTCCTGACAGATGAACTTTGAACATAATAGGAAACATTTTACTCTTTGTGCACTCATGTACACTATTCACAGTTAAAGGACATTTATCTGTATTGTATTTTCCTTTCACTCTTGCCAAATAAAGCATTTGGCTGGGAAATAGTCCTTCTTCTGAACTATCTTGCTCCTCAATACATCTGTTTGACTAAAAGACCCAGTTGGCCATAGTTTTGCTCTGCTCTAAAGTGTGAAAGGACCCTGGCTCTAACCTACATGTCTGCCAGTCTAATCGCATTGCCAGCAACTCTCTGCTGCAAAACTAAATAAATTGTACCTCCTCTATCTGAAATTTCAAGCTTATAGAGCTGTTTCGAGGATACAATAAGATAATTAATAATGTAGAAGCATGTACTCAGTACAGGACCTGGCACATGCATGCTCAATAAATATTAATTTTCCTTTCTGCACTGCTGCTAGTTCCTAAAGCTGAGTCTTCCAATCACCCCAATGCACACTCCCGAGAGTAGCCTGTTGATCTTAGTGATGATCATCATCAACCTCGTCTAGGAAGGCCACATGCATTCCTTTGAGATGATTTTAATAAAAAGTAAATGGTACTAGCCCTGAGGATGGCTGAGTTGAGGTCAAACAGAGTTATAAAATAAATAATAAAAGTGAGGAAAAATTCAAATGATAGATTAGGAGACACATAGGCAATTGATGGTTAAATTCCTTGAAAGGAAGAAATAGAGATAGAAAGATTAGAAAAAGGATTAATAAAGAAGACTAGAAAGAGGAGGTTCACAGGGACTAGAAGAAAATAAGAGGAAAGTGAAAGAAAAAGAACCATATCAACTCCAATAAAATTTATTTTATGCTTGGCACATGGGTTACTATGTGAATGCTCTCTGAAGAATGACTATCTTTTTTCAGCATTTCTCAAAATATTGTCTGTACCTATATTCAATAGGATAAGATGCAATTATTAGGATACTTTGGTTGAGAATACATATTGTACATAGTGCAGCAACTTTTTATTTTTTATTTTTCTAAAGATGTTATTTTTTTTTTATTTGACAGAGAGAGAGAGAGAGAGAGAGATCACAAGTAGGCAGAGAGGCAGGCAGAGAGAGAGAGGGGGGAAGCAGGCTCCCTGCTAAGCAGAAAGGCTGATGTGGGGCTTGATCCCAGGACCCTGAGACCATGACCTGAGCTGAACACAGAGGCTTAACCCACTGAGACACCCAGGCACCCCAATAGTGCAGCAACTTAATCTATAAATCTTTTGCTCAACTAGTACTATTTCTTAGACAGCCTTATTTCCAGGGCCTTATTTTGTAGATCTTTAAAATTCTTATTTCTTCTTCAGGCGTGTTCATTTTAAGGAACACTGCCTGAATATAATGGACTCATCCAACCGTATGCCCATGTTCAAAAGGTGATATTGGACTGAGGACAGAAGAAGTTTACAACTATAATTCAATTCCCTTCATCTTAGTAAAATGCTTAAGAAAATAGAATGGCTACAGAAGATAACAAAGTATCAAGTGGCAATCTCAAATGTTATGTCAAATCTCTACCTATGTTTCCCACATAAAATTCTCTAAGACTAACATCAGAATCTCACCCAGAAAAATTATGAGTCTGACCTAAATTTACGGTTTATTTTTTAGGTTAAAAGAAATCAGTAATTTCAAATAAAACCAATAAGTTGGTGAATATGTGGACACAAATAAATTACTTTTAATGAAGCAATGCATCTATAAGAACAACTATCTTTTTCAACATGATGAAAAGATCTTTTGGAGAAATTTCTGAACATGCCACATGACAGTTGATACAGAACTTTGAAAGATTATCTCAAAGGTAACTGCAAGCTTTATTGCTATACTTAATACTTCTTGAATACTGACAGATTAAAAAACCACCATTCCATAGGCCATGGCCTTCTTTGCCAACTGCACAGATTTTCTGAGTTACTTAAAAAGATTTTACCTAACTAAACTCTGTCTTCAGTCTATGGATACATATTTGAAGTTAACAATTTTCATGATTTTATCTTCTGAGATATATTTGATGATTAGAAATTTAATATTGAACAGCAGCCTCTTGAAAACTTCAGATTTAAGGAGCCTCCTGTGCAAATTGAAGAATTCACTGAATAAAAAATTATTGTAATTTTAACAGACTTAGAATTTAATGATTAACATTCACGCTGAGATTTTTTAGATGTTGGCTAATGTTGGCTAATACATGTGCCTTACATAAGTACATTTTAGTTTCCCTAATTCTTTCTTACTGAAAAGTGAGTAACTTTTCCTTTTCCAACAGTATTTCATGCTTAGATTCAGCAATATTGTATTAGAAATTTTGCATCTCTAAGCATGAGATGGGACTTTTGTGGATGATTTTTTTAAGGATTTACACTGAATACATATGTATTAAAGTTTATGTACAATAACACTCTAATCTTCAAGGTAATAACTATTCTAATTTCCTTCATCATAGATTGGTTCTAGGGCTTTATATCAATGGAATCATACAGAATACATGCTTGTGTCTGGCTTCTTTCACAAATCATAACATATGATGTTGCATGTACCAATAGATTGTTCCTTTTTATTTCTAGGTAGCATTCCATCCTATGAGTAAACTACAATTTACTTACCTGTTCTTCTACTGCCACATATTAGATTGTTTGGGCTATTATGAATAAAGCTCTCATGAACATGCTTGTGCATATCATTGTGTAAATGTATTTATTTCTCTGGGACAAATACCTAGTTTTGGGATTATTGGGTAATATGGTGGATATATGTTTATCTTTATAAGAAATTGCCAAAACATAATTTCAAGTGGTGGTACCACTTTACACTATCACCAGTGAAGTATGAGAATTCCAGTTCCTCAAAAAATGTGTCACTGCATAGTGTTGACAGTATATATATATATATATATATATATATATTACACACATACGCATACATACATATATCAAGATTTTAAAATACATATCTATCACATTTGCCCATGAAATACTGATTATATTTATCTTTTGTTTCCATTATATTTGCCCTTTGGGTGCTCTCTATTTTTCCCTATGGATCACTTCCTTTTAGCATGGAAACTCACTTTAACATTTCTGTGTGGGAAGGAGTTAAAAGTTAATTCAGCAGGCCTGGATTGTTCAAACCTAGCACATTTCACCCCTGAGAGATGAGCTCTAACTAAGCCTTTGGAATATTCTGCCTGAGTCTTTGGTATGCCTGAGGTCCTAGGTCATAAACTTTCCAGTAGTTTATGCTAATAGTGTGATTTATTGTGGACTCCACGCTGAGGTCTGATTCTTGATGTGATTCCAGTGATATCTTTATGTCCAGATGCCAGTGGTCCAAACCATGAGTGATGCCTCTCTGCTTTATAGCCTAATTCCCAGTTTTCTGTTGTTTTGTTTTGTTGTGGCTGCTTGGAATAATCTTTACCCCCAGTCCTATGCCTGGTTTTCTGAGCTTCGGGAGACTTCTTTCTGCCTGGCTGCCCTGCTCTAAACTTCAGCAGGTACCACCTTGCACAGGTTGATGACTTGCAGTACCTGGGGTAGATTTCTCTCAGTTTTCCTACCCTGCCTCCTTACATCCAGCAATCACTGTTTAGTACTCAGGAGAACTCTGAGTGCCTCAGAGGACTTTTTCTCTTCTATCCTCCCTTGCCTCCAGCCACCGGCAGCTCCCTTTCTGTGCTCAGCGAAGATCTGCAGCACCTCAGAGAGATTTCTCTCAGCAAACCTAACTCGGGTTTCAGCAGCTGGTCTTGCGTGCACACATGGTGAATATCTGGTACATTGTGAAGGTATTTCTCACAGCTGATCTACTCTGCCTCCAGCTTTTGGTGTCCCACCTTGCATGCTCAGGGAGGATCGATGGGGAACAGTCGAGACTACTGGAATTCAAAATCATCATGCCATCCCAAGGGGTCTGTTAAAAGTTTATTAATTCTGCTGATTTTTTCCTCCCCCATGTCTTTCCTAGATACCTCCTCATCTTGTCATTCTGCCATGGCTGAAGCAGCTCTTTTCCCCTCAGAGAGGACCTACCAGTTCTTAGATTTCAGTTTACTTAGTCTTATTTGCAGCCTCAGAGCTCTAAAAGATTTTTATATAAGATTTTTTAAAACTGTGATTTTTATAACTTATCTCACTTATTCTCACAGTTAGGGTGGGAACAAGGTCCCCTGCAACTTTTTACATCCCAAGTGGAAACAGAAGTCCCATATGTAAGCTTTATATAATAAAAATAGGAGGTATAAGAAAACAAATATTCATTTATTTATTCATTCATGAAATATTATTGAGTGGTCTCTAGGTATCAGATATTAGAAATACAGCAATGAATAAAACCACCCAAATTCTCTCCTCTCAAGGAGTTTATAGTCTACTGGGAAAAGAGATAATACACAAAAATTAAGATATATATAGTGTTAATGATAAGTCCTAAAGAGAAAAAAAAATAAAGCTCTGAAGGAAACATAAAATGTCAAGATGGTGTTTCATATTTCAAATATTGGAGCCAGGAATTTCTCATTCAGATGCTTTTGAGTAAAGATCTAAAGAAAGGAAAAGGATATTATGTCAAACCTATGACCCCTTTCAATCAGAAGATCGGACATTGGATAGCGCTATCTGCCAGCGTCCTAGGAACTGCTCTGTGATGTGCAGTGTTGTTCTCCCAGCCTTCCGACAACACAACCATCTCCCCATACAATCACGCATATGCAGGTATAAATTAAATAGCAACATAGATATTATCATGCTTGAATATTTACAAATAAGAAAAAGAAAGTTAAAACACAGTGCTGTGAAAGAATGCATATAGGAAGAGATATCCAATATATTGCTGTGATGTTTATAAACTAATATTCCTGACCCAGAAATTTGATATTCTGGAATTTATTCTAAGAAAGTGTAAAACACTGCAGATTTGCTGCTCCATGACTGAAGCCTGGAAAGCTAGTGATCACTTTGCAACTTGCTGAGACCTAGCTGCCACCAAGTACACACACCTGTATGAGGTTAGTAAGACGAACATAATGCAGCATCTGCTGCTTCTGCTATGAGGGGATAGTCACAGAGGTGCTTGCTGGTCCTCCATGTGTAGTAAAGAGAGGTGATTCTGGCCTTATGGTCTTCAAGGTGCAGGGTGTGGGGCACAACATTTCCCTCTGTATTATGGCTGTGTCACTGTGATCCTAAAGCCAATAACTATGAGCTCACTGGACCTTAGTAGAAGTACTGAGCTTTAGATTGAGTAATTTGGTCCTTAGCTTCTTGAACCCTAAGCTTTTTTATCATGCAGACATAGAAATGCCCCTGGAAGGTCTTTATTATCATGTTCTATAAGTCATGCCTGAAAGATCTAGAGGTGGCTCCTGTGGTCTTTCTGAAGCCTTTGTAACAACCATTCCATATCAGAAACCTATTTCTGCTTAAAGAAATGCCTTTTGTTACATGAACTGTCTAGTGACTGATAAAGGGACTAACTGGAAAGAGGCAACAGGTATGTACAACCTAATATAGAGTAGCAATGTTAATTAAAAAAAAAAACCTTTGCATGGTATATGAATGTTCTTTAAAAAGGAACTGGTTAACAAATATTTATATAATATGAAATAAAATAATATCACTCATTAATTGAATTTAGTATTTTTAAAAAGATTTCAACCCTACAGAAAATTTATAAGTATATTGCAATAAATTCTCCTATACTGACTTTCATTTGATTCACTCATGTACAAAGATATTAAAATATATATATATATATTTAAATGTAAACTATAAAGGTTTTTTTTTTATTTCATTTCTTTTCAGTGTAACAGAATTTATAGTTTTACAACACACCCAGTGCTCCATGCAATGCGTGCCCTCCATAATACCCACCACCTGGACTATAATGTTTTAAGAGGAAAAAAATGCAGATATAATTTCCTTTGGCAACAATACATCTACACACATTACACAAAGGAAAATATTCTCAGTGGTTTTCTCTGAGCAAAATTATAGATGATTGATTTTACTTTTGCCCATGTAATGTTGATAATTTTTCTATGAAGAGCAAAATAAAGTAATGAAAGGAGCTAGATTTAGTCTCACAGAATTCTTTGTAATGTATGTAGCTCTTTATCAAATTCTTATTCCTAGGATAAAGTGAAAATGCCAATCACCTTTGTGAATTTTCCCCAAGTGAGAGCCTGTCACCTTATTTTGGGATCATGCAATATCTTATTATCTTCTTAACCTATAATTACCTATTGGATATTATTGAAACTTGCTTAACATTTTGGGTGATATGCCATATACAACTAGAAGATATGTCATTTTATTTCAAAGATGACTGAGCTTCATGTAAAATATAATTTAGAAATTAATATCCTTCATTCAATTTCTGAAATTTTCAAACTAAGTAATTCTGTATTACTTTACTTTCAAAAAGTACACTGCAGGAAAGGGTAGCAGTTCTGATGCTGTGATTCTAAACTAGCTTTTCTTTATAATCCTGTCTAGATTCATGTCTATTTCAGTTTTACATCTGGGCCTCTGCCTTCGTTAATGCTTTCTGTGGCTGCCATTGACTGCTCCAGAGAAATGAGTGGAAAGGACTTCAGGGTGAGATGGTTATCAAAGATGAGTGTCTACATCTGCTCTCGGTATTTACACATTACACTGCCATAGAAAACAGTTGTAAACATCAATACTGGACTTAAAGTTGTCATGGTCTCTTATACTCAACTGTTAATATGTAACATATAAAATATAGCTTATGCACTTAGAGCCAGAATTTATAAAGGCTCAATATAGATAAATTAATAATAAACATGAAAGTTAACAACCCAGAAACTAATTGCAGTCCCTGATGTACGTTATGTAACTACACAAACACACACAACTAAACAGAGGATGAATTCACAAGTAAATTACTCTATAAATAAAGACTTGCTGGAGCAACCATACATAAAAATGTTCAATCCCCCTTCATAACACCTGCACAGTGTTTTAGCACTTTAAGATAATTCATCCTATTTGAGAATTCTTCCATAGACTGAATTGAAATGATTTTTCTACTCCTTGGAGAGATGCAGAAAATTGTTATCATGGGCCCCAGGAGTATTGTTGGTTCAGGGTTAAAATAGCTTAATTTCTTCTGCTGTTCAATTTACTTTATCACCCTGGTCTTAAAATTATAATTTTCCTACTAAAAATTATAGTTAACAGTAGTTACTGTGGAGAGATTAGTGTCAAATTATAGGATGCTTAAGGCTATAAATTTGCAGGTGAAATTCCAGATCAAAGGGAAGGAATAATCCGTGCCTTCAAGTCTTATCAGCACTATATATTGAGGTGTGTTTCTGAAAAAGTGTATGTGAATTGTAGATCTTGCTCTTTGAAGAAATCCATTTTCAAAGTGAAGGGATTGAATACTTAGTTAAGTTTCTGTAAAAATTCCGACTTTTAGATGCATATAGGATGTGTTCAAAGAAGCAATTCCCTGACCATTTTCACAAGATGCCTGGAAGAGAATGGTTCTAGAACAGAACAAGTTTGGGGAAGACTGAATGTTCTGTTTACCTCTGGACTTTTGCTATGCATCAGATACATACTGAAGGCTCTATTTAGTATATCTCTCACAACACATACTGGGATATATGAGTTTAACACAAGATTCATGATCGTTTATTTGTTCAACCATTCATTTAATATTATTACATCAATTTCCTTTTGCTTCAGAGTTCACTTTTTTTAGCAAAGCATTTATTTTATTTGTTATTTTGACCAAGAGCCTATTTAGATTTTTTTCATTTTAGATTGTTTTTTAAAATCATTTAAGTTACATATATTTAAAATGTACAAAATGAGGAATTCATCTACTTATACGTTATGATTATCCAGATCAAGATAATGAGCATATCCATCACCTCACATAGTGAACATAGGTAACTGTATATGTGTTATGTGTATAATGCTTCAGATCTACTCTAAAAAACTTTGAAGTATACAGTACTGTATTATCAACTCTAGTGACCATGCTGTACATTAGTTCAGTGTCATTCTTTTGCATTTGAGCCAATTTTCCCAGCACCATTTATTTAAGAGTATGTTCCCAATACTCTGTCAATAATTGGTTGACCATACATGCGTAGTTTATGTCTATACTCTCTGTTCTGTTTCAGTGGCTTATGTGCCTATTTTAATGCCAGTACCATGCTGGTCGTTTTTTTTTTTTATTAATTTTATGTATTTACTTAAAGAGAGAGAGGGAGAGAGCACAAGCAGGAGGAGCAGCAGAGGGAGAAGGAGAGGCATGCTCTCCACTGAGCAGGGAGCTCGACTTGGGGCTGGATCCCAGGACCCCAGGATCATGACCTGAGCTGAAGGCAGACACCTAACTGACTGAGCCACCCAGGTTTTGATTAATATAGCTTTGTAATATAGCTTGAAATCAGGGAATGTGATACTCCCAGACATGTTTTTCTTTGTTAGGATCACTTTGGCTATGTGAGGTCTGTTGTGACTCCATATAAATTTTAGGATTGTTTTTTCTATATCTGCAAAAAATGCCATTGGAATTTTGACAGAGATCTCATTTAATCTGTAGACCACTTTGCAAAGCATGGGCATTTTTAATAATAGTAATTTTTCCTCATCTAAGAACATGAATTATCTTTCCATTTATGTGTCTTCTATACTTTTCATCAACGTCTTATAATTTTCAGTGTATAGCTCTTTTACCTTTTTGATTAAATTCATTCCTAAGTATTTGATTGTTTTCAGTGCTATTGCAAATGGAATTGCCTTTATTTATTTTTTAAAGATGTTATTTATTTATTTGAAAGAGAGAGAGTGAAAGAGAGAGCACTTTTGTGAGCAGGAGTGGGGGGGGGGCAGTGCTGGTGGGGAAGCAGACTCCCTGCTGAACAGGGAAACTTGATCTGGGCTTGATCTAGGACTCCATGATCATGACCTGAGCTAAAGGCAGATGCTTAACCCACTGAGCTGCCCAGGTATCCCAGTGGCATTGCTTTTAAATTTCTCTTTCAGACAATTCATTGTTAGTATATAGAAACAAATTAGTTTGCTAAGGAACAAAGTGAGTCATTCAAATACAAAATATCAACATAAATATAAAATTGGTTAAGATGCTACTTAAAAATATAACTAACAAAAGCAAAGGAGTCATAATTTATACAACTTATTTGGCGTAAACACTTAGCAATAGAAACTAAACTTATCCCAGAAGTTATATTTGAAAAAGTTTTTGTTTGTTTGTTTGTAAGTAGGTTCCATGCTGGGCATGGATCCCAAAGCAGGACCCAAGTTCATGACCCTGAGATCAAGACCTCAACTGAGATTAAGAGTCAGATACTTAACTGACTGAGCCACCCAGGCACCCCTAAAAAGATGGTTTGTGTAAATCATGAAGCCATGTCTGTTTAAATTAATTTCATTACTCATAGAAACTTTAGATAAAATGTCATACATCATAAAGACAAAGCATTACTATTGTAATTGTTATTAGATAATTAACTGATGACATAAGTGGTAGGTTTTTAACTAAAATATGTTAAAGGTCAAGTGGGGGGAAAAGAATTCATCAGAATAAATTTCTTTTCTTTTACATGGTAAAGTGTATTATATTGCATTTATGATGCTGTATAGATGAAGCAGTTTTATCTAACCACCAGTAATGGTGATTCCTTAATAGTTCCGCAGAGTATATGGCCATTCTACTGAGTCCTGTAGAGGTCTAGTGTCTCACATACCAATCAAAAAGTCACAGACTCAAACTAACTCAGCTACAGCCATTTAGGAACATGATATTCATTTTGATTGTATGAATGCATTCACAGTAAATTTGTTAATATTTTAATATTTCTAATTGTTTGCACTATTCTTTGGCTATGTCATCCAAACATTTAAATCAGCTGCCTCCTGAAATTCAGGGTTTTAGCCAGACTCCAAGACTTCCCTTGATATCTAGATTTAAATAAAAAGGAATTTACAAATTGTTGACTTATACTGAACAGAAAACCTTGTAAAACAGTAATAAACTGGAGGGATTGCTTAGTTTTAACACAAAGGAAAGTATTGTAAACCTAGGAGATAAATTCACCTGCCAATAGAATCACAATTTTAAATGTGAGACTTTATTGAAATGGTAAATTAGTGTAAGATAGGATTTTAAATCAGTTGATTGGTGTTTATGGTCACTTCAGTTGGCTACCGGTAGTAGAAGCAGCAGAAAGGAAGATAAATAAAGTAGAATTAAGCAGAATCCACTGAAAAGAGTTGCAATTTATTGCAAGCAAGAAAGCACAGAGAATTTCTCTCCTTAAAAAATAAACAAAAGATAAAAACTAACAAGGATAAAACCAAATACACAAAAACCATGTCATGTATCATGAAAGACAAGTCAGTAGAGAATGTTTCAAAGTCAATTCTACTTTTATGTTTTATAGCAAGTAGAACAGAAATTAAGCTTTGTTTCAGTACTCTCTAGTAAAATTATCAATGAAAGAGAGAGAAAAAGAAAAGACAGCTTTTTAAATTCTACCACTATCCCTTTTGTACTCTACCACTCTGCATTTTAGTCAATATTATGGACTAAAATGTGTCTTCCCAAAATTTACAGGTTGAAATCTAGGCACCCACATGACCATATTTATGTAGGTAAGACCTTCAACAAGGTCATTAAGGTTAAACGAGAACATAAAGAAAGAGTCCTAATCTCATAGCACTGGTGTCCTTATAAGAAGTAGAGGAGACTCCAGGAATGAGCATGCACAGGGAAAAGATCTTGTGAAGACACAGTGAGAAGTGGCTCTCTACAAGCCACAGAGAGAGGCCTTAGGAAAAATTTACCCTCTCTGAATCTTATCTTGGACTTCTAGCTTCCAGAAATCTAAGAATATAAATTTCTGTTTTTTAAACCCCCCAGTCTGTGGTATTCTGTTATGGGAGCCCTAGAAGACTAGAGCTAGTTATTCTAATTCTACAGTGTATAAAAATAAAATCAAGAGAAAATTATAATTAATAACTCTGTTATTTGAAAATCAGGCTTCAAGAAACTCACACATTCAAACCAATTACCTCCTGGTGCTAACATGTCTCCTCTGTTTTGTTTCTACCCGGTAGGGAATAGCAGCATGGTGAGGCAGAATGGAAACCAGCACTGTGGCACTTAGTAGAAACTGTAAAACTACTGTGGCAAACATAGCCCTGGCAGTTCAGTACCGCTCAACACGAGAGAAAAAGATCAGAAGCATAACAGAGTTGCACTTGACTTGAGCGAGAAAATGGAAATGGACATCAGCTGTGTGATTTGAAAAGAAGCATGGGTTGTTCTGGAAAAGAGCAGTTGGTTTACATGATCAAAGTATTGAGCTTTGACAAGACAGATGGTTAAATATCTTCAAGATTCTGAGTATATTCAACCCGTTTGCCGCGTTATATAATGCATGATTCTGAATTAAGCCAATTCCATTGCCTCTTTTCTGGGAATTCCAGCATGGCACATATCACGCTCACCCCTATAGTTCAGTTCTTTATGCATGTCTGAGGTTCATGGCAAAGTCATAAGCTCCCAGGCAACAGGGGCATTTCATCTACTAATTGTGTTCCCTACAATACCTACAGCAATGTTATACACAGTTGGGTTCTTTATAAATATTTATCATATTATAGAGCTCTGCAACAGACTGGGGGTATTCATAATGATGTAATACTGTAGTCTGGTTCTGGGCTCAATGCGTTAATGAATGCAGCTGAATTAAGATATATGTACTATATTTCCTGCTGGGTAGTTCTTGGTATTAAAAAATAAAACATGAAAAATGTTTTAAAATACTATAAAACTAAGAAAAACTTTTTTGCTACTTTTTTTTTCAGGGACTTAAAAAAATAACAACACTGTCCATCCTGTGGACTGTTTTGTAATATTGATGCAATCAGTTGGCTTTGATCAGATTTGCCTGTATCTGGCAGGTGCTTCAAAGTGACATTTAAGAAGAATATGGCTAGATTGACTACTTTCATATGTACAAATGCTTCAGGCTTGCCCAAAATAACCTAGAAATTTCATCACTATTTACTTGAGACTTACAGAGCACTGACTAATATATGGATGATCAAATTCTGCTTTTCTAAAGGCAAAATCAATACCTTCTGTGAACTATGAAAGATGATTTCAAAAAATAAACATGAAACAGCAGTGTATATAGAGAGGGATATGTGTGTTTGTATTGCATCCTAATATTTAAAATTATTATTTGGGGAGAAATCTCATTTTATCTTGAATTCCATAACTGGCTTTGCATGAAGACAGCCGCGCTTCATTAACTAAGGTGAGATTGATCTGTGTATCCTTTATTGTACACTTAAGGATCAGTGGAAATTGTTTTCAAGAAAGAGTTTTCTTCTGAAAAAGTGGATCTTATGAAGATATTTTATTCCTTACTATATATATATATATGTGTGTGTGTGTGTGTGTGTGTGTGTACAGATTGAGAGAGAGAGGGAGAGTAAGGACTCAAAATGTTTGTGAATCAGAGGATTATAAAGGTTTATAATGCTCTTTAAACATCACTACTAAATTAAGTTCACTGTGTTTTGTATAAGCTATGGAACAATAAATACTGTTTAGAAGATTTTCATAAGATTAATAATTAAGGTGTGTTGCTACCAAGAAGAGAATAAAATGTCAAGCCACAGACTGGAAGAAGATTTCACAATATATAACCAGCAAAAAATTTGAATCGAGAATACATAAAGAGCTCTTACATACTGATAAGACAAAGATGAACAATTCTTTTTTTTATAGGTAACATTTTTTTCTTTAAAAGGTAAAAGGCTCAAATGATCCTTTATAGAGGAAGATATCTACATTATTAATCATCATTAATCATCAGGGAACCTCAATTTAAAACCCAAAAAGATACACTTGCATACACCAACGTGTTGATATAAGGCAACTAGGACATTCATACATCGCTGGTGGTAGTATAATTAATACTTTGGACAATTCTCTGGAAGTGTCTACTAAAGTTAATCACGTGCTTACCCAGTGACCCAGTGATTTCATTTCTAGATAAATACTCCTCAAAAATGCACCCATTCTACCAACACAAAAGAATAATCATAGTATCTTTATTCATTATAGCTAAAACCTAGAAATAATCATCCAAATCCAAATGACCACCAACTATAGAGTAAAAATTAGGAAATTCACACCAGAATCTCTTAGAGTACTGTACAGATGAGATTTTTAAATCTAACTAAAAAGTCCATTTATAATAGTTTATTGGATCTTATAAAAAATTCTCAGTTTATGTAATTGACATACTTTTTTGATCTCTGTAATGCACATATTCACATAATCAGTATAAGTTTAAAAAGTTATTTCACTGTATTTTTGCATAGGAAAATATAAATAAGAAGTAAACATTAATATGAAATCAACATTTTTGCAAAGGAAATAGGTAATTAGGTAATTTATAATTTGAAAATATATTCACTTCTGAAATGGGGATTTTAAGAGAAATATTAATATTTAATTTTTAGTTTTTTTGAATTGAGATTTTTTAATTCTAAAACTTACAAGTTAATTTAAATGAGCTAATTTAATTTTTTGGTAAAAATTTTCTGCACAAAGAGGGCAGAAGTGTACATTCAAAATTTTACAAAACTAACAGAAAAAGATCAACCACATAAAGGCTTAGTTCCTGCCTTTTGTTTACCATTCAAGGGGTACCTCACTTCCTTTCAGAAGACAAATGAATTTATTCATTACCAGAATTGTAATTTAGAAAACTTAAGCATTTTTTGAGTTTTCTTTCAAGTTATAATGAAAATTTCCAAATAAACACTAAAGAAGAGAGAACTCTCATGTTCCTATTACTTAGTTTTGGTACCCATCAGTTTTTGTTATTCTTAGGGTAATTTTTTTTAAGGTCAGTCATTCATGAATTCTAAGAAAACCCTAAAACCTATGGTCAGTAAGCATTTCTGAATCTTTAAAAGATTTCATTCTCTACATTCAGGATGATTTATTTATTTATTTTTAAAAGATTTCATCTATTTATTTTAGAGAGAGAGAGAGCACAAGTGGGAGGAAGACCAGAGGAAGAGGGAGAGACAGAATCCCAAGCAAACTCAGGGCTGACTATAGAGCCCGATGCCAGGATGGATCTCAAAACCCTGAGATCATGACCTGATCAGGAGGTACTCCTCCATTCAGGATGATTTAATTCAAATTTAATAGACTAATTTCAGATAAATGGCTTCCTCTCTTAATTCAATAGTTTAATTCCTCTAAAAGAAGAGCTCCAAAGGTAATGCATTCAACCCAGACATGACTAACTTGTTATCCTTGTCATCTAAATGTAAAACTACCGACACATGTAACAATATGGACATTTTTTCTTTTATTTTTTAAAATTTAAATTCAATTTAGTTAACATATGCTGTATTATTATCTTCAGGGGTAGAATTTAGTGATTCACCAGTTGCATATTACACCCAGTGTTCATTCCAACAAGTGTCCTCCTTAATGTCCATCACTCACTTACCCCATCCTTCCACCCACCTCCCCTTCAGCGACCCTCAGTTTATTTGCTATAATTGTTTCTTATGGTTTGACTCCCTCTCTGTTTTTATCTAATTTAATTTTTCCTTCCCCTCTCCATATGTTCATCTGTGATGTTTCTTAAATTCAACATATGAGTGAAATCATACAGTATTTCTTTCTCTGACTGACTCATTTTGCTTAACATGATACCTCTAGGGACATCTGGGTGGCTCAGTCGGTTAATCATCTGCTTTCCGCTCAGGTCATCAGTGTCCTGGGATCGAGTCCTTCATTGGGCTGCTTGCTCAGCAGAGAGCCTGCTTCTCCCTTTGCCTGCCTCTTCCCCTGCTTGTGCTCTCTCTCTCTCTCTCTGACAAATAAATAAAATCTTAAAAAAATAAATACCTTCTTGTTCCATCCACATAATTGCAAATGGCAAGATTTCATTCTTTTGATAGCTAAGTAATATTCCATTCTCTATCCATTCAGCTGTAGATAGAAATCTGGGCTCTTTCCATAATTTGGCTATTGTGGACATTGATACTCTAAACACTAGGGTGCATGTGCCCACTCAAATCACTATTTTTGTATCCTTCAGATAAATACAATTTAGTGCAAGTGCTGGGTCATAGGGTAGTTCTAGTTTTAACTTTCTGAGGAAACTCTGTAACTGTTTCCCAGAGCGGCTGCACCAGTTCGTATTCCCACCAACAGTGTAGGAGGGCTCCCCTTTCAATATGGACATATTTGGAAAAATCATTATGCCAAGGAAAAGAAGGCACACAGAAAGGACTACATGCTGAAGGATTCCATCGTTTATGCTATTCTGAAAGAGCAAACCATTTGGGCAAAAGTCAGATGAGTCTTTGCCAGGAGCTAGGAACAAAGAGAGGACACGGAATGCTACGGCTATGATGGGACTTTTTGGGCATGGAAATTCTGTATATCCTGATTGTAATGGTGTTTATATGCTTGTACATCAACTGTATATTTAAGAAGAGAGAATTTTAGTGTGTTTGGATTGCTCAGTCGGTTAAGCATCCAACTCTTGGTTTTGGCTCAGGTCATGATCTCAGGGTTGTAGGACCGAGCTCCACATGGGCTCTGTGCTCAGCAGGCATTCTGCTTGAGATTGTCTCTCTCCTTCCCCCCTGCCCCTCCCCTTGCTTGCAGGCACTCTCTCTTTCTCTCAAGTAAATAAATAAATCTTTAAAAAAAAAAAAAAAAAAGAAGAAGGGAGAATTTTACTGTATGTAAACCATTATTTCAATTCATATATTAGGTCTAACTTAAATAAAAATTATAGCATACCAAGGTCTAATAGACCAAGTACAATGAAATAATCATCTTCCTTAACTGGGATAACATATTAAGAATGAAATTTGAACTGGTATTTGATTTAGGGCAACCATTTCACAGTTTTGTTTTTATCAAGCTTATAATCCATTAAAATATCCTATATGTGTTTTTGTTTTTAGTTTTTCTTTTTTTTTAATAAATGCAGTGTATTGAGTAGTACATCAGAAATTAATGAGGTGCTATATGTTGGCTAATTGAATTTAAATATAAATAAATAAATAAATGCAGTACTGTATACTAACCTTTAAAGATTCCATCTGCTATTTCTACCACATGAACTTCATGAAATATTTTTGATTCTGTACATTGCTATACAAGATATATTCTGTATAATTTTATGTCATCCACAATTTAGTCAGCATGCCTTATAAAAAATATTGTTCTTTGTAGAAAAATCATTTTTAAATTGTTTTTGTTTGGTTTACACTAGATTATATGAAACGCATTTGTTTATGATAAGAAACTGATAAAATATGAAGGTTCTGAAGACTGATAAAATGTCTTTGCAAGTAAAGTTATTGATATTCTGTTATAATGTTCCTTTAAAAAAAAAAGATTTATTTATACATTTGAGGTGGGGAGGAGCAGAGGGAGAGGGAGAGAATCTCCAGGACACTCCCTGCTGAGCATGGAGGTTGACATGGGGCTTGATCTTACGACTCTGAGATCATGACCTGAGCCAAAATCAAGAGTCAGATGCTGAACCAACTGAGCCACCCAGGCACCTTCATTCCTTTTATTTTTTGAAAGAAACATTCTAAATCTTTCTTTTTTAAATTCCACTAGTGTTAAATTATTTAAAATTATATAAATTACTGTGAGGTTTTGTTACTTTCAGTTCTCTTCACCTTTAAATGCTTTTATTTGAATTTGTAATAATCCTTTTTTTTTTAGATTTTATTTATTTATTTGACAGACAGAGACCACAAGTAGGCAGAGAGGCAGGCAGAAAGAGAGAGGGGAAGCAGGCTCCCTGCTGAGGAGGGAGCCTGATGCAGGGCTCAATCCCCGGACCCTGGGATTATGACCTGAGCCAAAGGCAGAGCCTTTAATCCACTGAGCCATCTAGGCACCCCCTAATCCTACCTTTCTAATTTATCCTATAGAATACATATATGCTCTCTCTCAACTGAAAGGATATTTTCTTTGAGTAAATTAGAATTTATATACTAATTCTTAGATTAGTATAGAAACATTTTAACTATCAAATAAAAAGATTCCTCCCCCCAGCAGATAGGAAGGTATATCTTTCATGTTAATATTCATTATTGATAAACTATGCTATATTTTTAGAAAATTAGGTTTAAATGTTAGTATTTTGCATTTCTCTAAGATGAGCAAAGATATTTTAAAAAGCAGTATATTCTTAGACATTTCTATAGATAGATATTTCTCTAGATTTGATAGTCCTTAGTAGTTTTTTATTTCTATTTGCTTATGAATTTCAATGATTACTTATCTTCCAGAGTTCTCAAAATACAAATATGGAAAAATGCAGGAAGGAAAAGATAAATTTTAAAATAACCCTTTCCAGTGGCCAGATACTTGAGATCACACTTTCTTTCTGATCACTCACTTGTACAGAAATATCTTAACTTTCTAAGAGAGACATCTGTTGCTGAATTTCTTCTTTTGATTTTTTTTTTCAAGGCAGGTAAGAGAGTCACAGAATGCAAAGCAGTACAAAGCACATGAGGAATTCACTTACAGAACTGGATATAATTTAGGGCATGTACACTAGGGTTTTGCTGATCTCACATGTACAGATTTATCTATTTCATCTTTCATAATGTCTTCTTTATTATACTACATATGTAAATATCATGAAAACTATTAAACAAGAAAATACTTTATGAAAGTCATAAAATATTAGTTTGCATTACATTTCAATCAGGCATTATGGTTAAACTAAAGCATTGTTCATTATTTAGCTCAGTTTCTATGAGACTCACTGGAAATTCTATGGGCATCTAAAAGGTCATTTCTAATATACACCAATAACCCTTCAGGTTGGGATAAAACCAACCCCCAGTAGTGACATGATTACTTTCATTCTGAGAAATAACACATATCATTTTATCTGTAAGTATATGTCATAAAAAGAATACAAAAATAAAATTGAACTCAACTAATAAACAGGAGAGATGTTCTGAAAACCTCTTTGAAATAGGCCAGAAGGGACTAAATTTTTTTTTAAGATTTTATTTATTTATTTATTTGAGAGAGAGAGAGAGAGAGCATGAGTGCACGTGAGAAAGGGGAGGGGTGGGATGCCTGGGTGGCTCAGTTGGTTGGACGACTGCCTTCGGCTCAGGTCATGATCCCGGAGACCCGCATCGGGCTCCCAGCTCCACGGGGAGTCTGCTTCTCCCTCTGACCTTCTCCTCGCTCATGCTCTCTCACTGCCTCTCTCTCAAATAAATAAATAAAATCTTAAAAAAAAAAAAAAAAGAAAGGGGAGGGGCTGAGGGAGAGACTCTCTAGCAGACTCTGTGTGGAGGGTAGAGCCTGACTTTGGGATGAACCTCAGGACCCTGAGATTATGATCTGAGCGGAAATCAAGAGTCAGATGCTTAACTGACTAAACCATCCAGGATCCTCCAGAGTGAATAAGAAAAAAAAATTTTTTAAATAAAAAACAATTGGGGGCACCTGGGTGGTTCAGTGGGTTAAGCCTCTCAGGGTCCTGGGATTGAGCCCCACATCAGGCTCTCTCCTCAGCAGGGAGCCTGCTTCCCCCTCTCTGCCTGCCTCTCTGCCTACTTATGATCTCTTTCTGTCAAATAAATAAATAAAATCTTAAATAAATAAATATATATATTTTTTAAAATGTCTCATGAGACATTATCACAAGCTACATGATTTTTTTTTCAAGTTACTCTATAGGAAAATGTGTGCTATTCTTTCCCATAACTATTTTTAAATAATATTTTCTAAATATCTTGGAATTAGTTATCACTATATTCTAGAAACTAGACATAGATCCTGCTTTTCGGGTGCTTACAATGTTGTTGAAAAGAGAGAGCAGGTCTTAAATCTGCTCAAACCATGAGCGAGGAGGAAGTCTAAAAGTAATGAAGTTTACCAAAAAGTATCAAGATTAACAGAATTGGGAATTTGAGAACTAAATTCAATTTTTAAAAAACAAATTTATAATTTTACATATGTTCTCTATAACTGTAAGATTCTACCTATACCTATCACCATAGCAAGTACAGAATTGCAGAACATAAAAAACTGGTTAAAGGAGCACTGATAAAAAATATAAGCGACAGATTATTACTTAAAACAGATAGTTTGGGGCATATTAAATACAAATGAAAACATCAAGACAATTTATATAATTTCTCAAATTATAGAGAAATGGGCATTGTGTATAATCATTTTATTAAAAAGTAGTTCATCTTACCTCTATTACCAGTTGCCGAAGAGATGGTGATGCTATGGAATGTAGACTTGAGTTACCCTTTATGGGACTATGGAGACTAACATAAGCCACGACATTTCTCTGCAGAACTTTCCTGAAATCCTGAAACCAAAACAAATAAACAAACAAAGAACCATTAAATAAAAGAAAGAGATTTTACTTTATCAGTTATGTGTTGAATAATAAATACTCCCTACTTAAAATCATTATATTGCAAAAAAAAAAATCATTACATTGCACAATTACTATTCTAAAAAAATGTCCTCTATTAGCGTGTACAAAGGTCATAAAAGGATTTTAAAAGGGATAAGGAGTTACATATCACACATGACAAAATATTTTTAAACATGTTCCTGAAGAAAGTCAAATCTTAAAAGAAAATGTTCTTAAATAGCTAAGCTCATATAAGATTCAACGTTAGAGTACAGAATGGATAGTTTGCTCTAGCCACAGCATATAATTTTATAGTTACTGAATTAGAGAACAGACATGGGTAAACTACTTCAGTGATTAATCAAACTAGGCCTTTCCTTTGAGACAGTGAGTTAATTTTTACATGCAGTAGCTCTTTATTCTGAGCAAAATGGGACATAATACACCTTTGTCCCTGTACATATTACCTGAAATAAAACCTGATACATTTTATGCACATGAGTAGCATAAAATGATGTCAGCAAAATAGTTCTTCTACTTCTTTGCTGAGCCCTATCCCCCAAAACTGAAGACCACTGCGCCTATTAATAAGGTGCTGCTAAAACAGGCTTCTGCTATGTTCTTCCTTTTTTGCATAAATATGTAATGACTAGTCATCATGATGACAATTCTATAGAAATGACCTAAAAACTGTTTTATTTTGTGTCTTAGTACCTTACCTTTCTTCCTCTGATGCCATGACATGTAAGACCTCAAGAGCCTGTCTCCCTGGCAAATCAGTATGTGATGATTAATTTAAGTTGAAAATTCAGCTACACCTCTGTAAGAGAGGTGAAGACATTTCATTTAAAATGAATAAATGTTTCAGGGGCACCTGGGTAGCTCAGTGGGTTAAAGCCTCTGCCTTCGGCTCAGGTCATGATCTCAGGGTCCTGGGATTGATCTCAGGGTCCTGGGATGGAGCCCCGCATCAGGCTCTCTGCTCAGCAGGGAGCCTGCTTCCTCCTCTCTTTGCCTGTCTCTCTGACTACTTGTAATCTCTGTCTGTGAAATAAATAAATAAATAAAATCTTTAAAATAAATAAATACATAAATAAAATGAGTAAATGTTTCAAATGGACAGGAATGATGAACTGAAGCTTAAATACTCTGCACATAATAATGTTTTTAAAAAATGTCCTTTTTTTAAGAAAAAAATGTCCGGCAAGTGCTGTGGCAAAACAACTTCTATTTACACAGTAGCACATAGAACTGTATATATGTTAGTGCATTTAACACTCATGAGAACCTTGCATTAGTACATGTGCAGAGGAATCAAGTCTTGGAGAAGTTAATCTCGCCTAACAGCACAGAGTTTTATGGTAGAAAGAATTTGAAGTCAGACTTTCTGACTATGAATTCTGTAGCAATTCCGCAGTTGCCTGTGAAAAATGAAGAATCTACAAAAGAAGAAAAGAAGGAAAAAAAGTATTTTTCACATTTTAAATGGTACTATTTTATTTAGAAATGGTACCAATTATTTAGTAAAATGTGATAATTTTCCTCAAGGATCAAGATCAGTATTGAGTCACTTCTATAATAACTCTATCACTATAAATTCCAGTTCTAGGTTTAGTGACCAATATCTCCTAATCTTTTTAATTACAAATTGGGTTTCCTGTGCAAGTAAAATTAAATAGGGCAGTATGACATGTCAGCAAGTGCTTTCCTCACTCATCTTCACTAGGAAATTAGGTTAGACCATAACTTGATTTCAACTAAAAAGAAAATGTTTTGTTCTCAGGAGTAGATTTGGTAAAAGTAGACAGAACAGGAAAACCAGTAGTTTTCTAAATAGTTTTCTAAATTCCTTCTCAACCAGATACTTACAAAATGACTTCATGAACAGTATTGTAACAATCTTCTGAGACATAGTAATTTTACATAGTACACTTCATGAGCCAATAATCAAATCTATATGTTATTCACCATATTCTTCACTCTTGTATCTTTACATATCCAGTAATGGAAAAAGCCAGAAAGTGACTGAACGGATAACTGGTTGCCAAACATCCATATATACATACGTACATAAAAATGTAAGGACAGAGGTTCCTACTATTTTTGAATAGGAAGGGTCTTTTCTAACATAAATACTTTTCTCTATGGGCTCCCACATTATAGGGTTTTTAGTTGTTTGAGCTGTATTAATTGATAGAGAAAAATATAAAACTATCAAAAGATAAAATGAATTCAGTAAAACTTAAAAATAAATCTATATTTTATCAAACACAAAAAAATCAATTTTTTTAATCTCTTCAATTTTAAAATATAATTGCCCACATATATACAAGGCCACATTATTGATCGAATTTACAGGCTGTGGTGCTTGACGGTCAAATAAATTCAAAGACTTTTTGCAATGCACTTCCCCATGCATAGGGGCTCAGGATACATAAGTTAGGAACTACTAATGTTGGAAAAGCCAACTTTCAGAACATAGCTTAGAACTATATGTGCTAATTTAGGAATAACATAAATTTAATGTAAAAGTTACTAAACAGATATGGAGAAGGCTGTATGACATAGAAGAATAAATTTTTGGAATTTGAAAATCTTTAAGACACACTTTTTAAAATGCACCTTAATGTTGCAAGAAAACTAAAATACTGTTTTATGATGAAAAAAATTCTGAAATACTAAAATCAGCCCAGATCACAAATATATTCCCCAAAATGCTTTTTAACTTATTTATGTCTTTAAAGTAATTTAAAATAAAAGTCTGAGAAGTTGGTTCAGCTATTAAATTTTCCATCTAACTAAAAATCTGTCATAAATTTAAGGGCGCCTGGGTGGCTCATTTGGTTGCACCACTGCCTTCAGCTCAGGTCATGATCCCGGAATCCCGGGACCAAGTCCCACATCAGGCTCCCAGCTCTGCGGGGAGTCTGCTTCTCCCTCTGACCTTCTCCCCTCTCCTCTCTCACTCTCTCAAATAAATAAATGAAATCTTAAAAAAAAATTAAAAAGTTTCTTTCAGCAATAAAATTGATTTATTTGAATTAGTTCTTTTGAATATGAAACAAATACACAACTAATTTGAGTATTAAAAATATTCTAATTTGCAACATGTATATCTTGATAAGTTTTACACTAAATTTCTTCCATTGTTAAAAATACTTTTCTTCAAATTAAAAAGACACTTGCTTGCTATTTTTTTGTGTGTATCTTTTTGATATTTTCTTTGTGGTCAATAGACATTTTATCTTTTTTTTTTAATACTTAAAAAACGACATAGGAGAATTTCCCATTAGATATTTAGGGGTTTGTTTTGTTTTGTTTTGTTTTTCCTAAGCTGAGATAATAAACAAACTAGAATATCAAATTGTTTTATTTTCTTGGATAAAATTGTATGAATTTTTTCCTACACTTTTCCACCAACCCTCTTTAAAAAAAAATCATCAAGTAAGTAGACTATCTAAGAGTTTTAAAATGTTTTCATTGTTTTTAACATGTCATCAATTCAGTTATCATTTGATATATCCCATTAAAAATACAGTACATCTGTGGAACACATACCTATCAAAAGCATTTGAAACTTAAACATTCCAGTGGCATTCTAACTATGACTCATTGCATGCAGATTTCATTTGGACAAAGCCTTCCTAAGGTAGTTTAGGGAGGTAGGTGGGTTAATAGATTTGTAGGAAAGAAGGAACAGAGAGATAGATATGTTAGAATAGAAAGAAGTTGCAATGGAAAGAGTGAGAAGGAAGGAAACCACTATTCTGAGGCCAATCTACATATTGTATAGATATGGTATGATCCTTAGTTAGTAGATATTTAACATAGGAGACTGTTTCCTAATTCTAGATAACTGCCAGAAAGTTAGAAAAAAAAAAAGTAGTTGTATGCATTACCTGATCTTTTCTTCTCCTGTTTCTTTCAACCTGTCTAAGGAGAAACAATAACCAGGTAAACACAACCGTGGGGTAGGTCTGGGAGCAACAAGAGTAAGATAGTTGCAGACCAAACACAATACCCTGGTGTCTAATCCCCCCCTCTTTCTTATAGGTGATCTCAGCAAGTTAGAAGATAGGACAGCTGGTTGAAAGGCACATTCTTATCCCTGGCTTCAGAACTTTATATTTTGTCAACTTTAGTCAAAGAGAGAGAGAGAGAGAGAGAGGGAGAGAGAGAGAGAGCATGAGAACAGGAAAAGCATAGTAATTAATGTGCATTTACCTCTCCCCATTCATATGAGCCAATATTGCCAAAAGCTGTTCCTCCCCATGAACAGAAAACAATTGTGCGGTCTGGTCTCCACCCTTTCTTAACTTTTAACATCAAGGCCCGGATAAAAGCAGTGATTACGGCAGTGCTGCTGGCCCATTCTTGTCCATAAGAACCGTATGCACTTTGATGGTGGCTGCCAACTATGATATACCTGTCTGGAAATAGGAGACAAGGGCCATTAAGACAAAATATAAACCTTAACAATAAATTTAATGACATTTACATAATCCTTTGCACAACTGAGCACCAATTATGTAAAACTGTCCTAATAATTAAGACGACTTTAACATTTTTCATCCACTGTCTTGATTCACACATCTGTGTATATCAAAGCAGAGGCAGCTGCTGAACTCAATTATGATTCCAAAGCTTAGATCCATATTACTGTCCTTTGCAACATGCATATTAATTAATGAAGTATGCAAATATGCCACAACGAAACCTTTATCTAACATTTTTCCAGAATCATAGTGGGAAGTGCCCCGTAAACAATGCGTGTATGCTCAGTAAATATTAATGAACTATTAATACATATGAGGGAGCAGTTATTCAGTAGCTGTAAATATTAAATAATGTGGTAGTCATATATGGATTTTGAAATAAATGAAGTATTTAGGGAATTAATTACAGCTTCCAGCTTATAGTCTTAGCTCTTCTCATTTCCCTAAAGGAAAAAAATAATCAACATCAAAAGTCATACAACTACTGTAAAAGTTTTCTTTCCACATATTTCACATAATCATACAAAACCCATTAGACACAACATAAAAAGATCTCCACAACACATGGATGGGGCCTACTCAATGTACATTACTGACTATTGTCAATAATAAGGTAGACTAAAACTCTTCCAGAGTTTCCTCCAATTTTGTTGCCACTGAATGTTACTGGGGTTGATCTATATTTCTTTCACCAAGTACCCCAATACATCTGTGTAAAAAGATTTCTTCAGAGTGTCATTTTATTCAGAGATGTCCCATAGCTGAGTGGTGCAGACTTTGAAGCCAGCCTGCTTGGGTTTGTGTCCAGGCTATCCCATATACTAGTTGTGTGACCTTGGAGAGCTTATCTAAGCCTTTATGCCTGGATTTCTTCAAGTATAAAATGAAAATACAAATACCACATACATCATTCCCTTGCTTTCTGTTTTAAATGAGTTACTAAGTGTAAGGCACTTTGAACAGTTTCTGACACATAAGTACTATTTGTGTATGGAATAAATGAATTACTCCTTTACTTCATGGCATCAGAAAGCTATTTGATGGGAAATCATTGCATGAAGTTATTTTAGTTTTCTGCTGATTTTTAGAACCAGCAATGGATCTGATCTGCCAACATTTTATCAAAATTTAATTAATGGTATATCCAGCGTGGTTGCAAATGTTGAAACTCGAGAAATTTATTTACTCATCTCCCAGATATGTGTGAAAGTTCTGCTTGGGATTATCTGTATTCTAGACAAACCATATCCAAAAGCCTTAACAATTGTTTCTAATTTTCAGAGCCATTAAATAAGAAAATCATGTGAATGAACAGCCTTATTCTCGTGTAGAATTCAAATAAACAAAATTTGGGAAGCTTTGCTTATTATACATTGCAGAATACAACTGGTAAATTGATTTTAAGAAATTGATTTTTTTTTTATATTGAATTTCAATTAGGAAAGTTCTTTTAACCTCCAACTAGTATAGTTTTGTATAATTTGGTTTTTCCATAGAAACTAGTATATGTAGCAATGATGATAAATATTGCTGGTGCTTCGATTAGAGATTCTCTTGATGGAAATTTGTTGAAATGCAGCCCATGACAATTTTGCAACCCATTTATATCTTGCATTTAAAGACATTAAAGTCAGAGATTGTTCAACATTGTTACTGTAAAGAAAACAGAGAAAATATGAACCTTCCATTAATTCTCTAAGAGTTGGCTGGCAAGAAACTTGGGGAGATGTAAAACTTGATCTCAAAATTCTCTAGGTTATCAATTATGGGGTCAATTTGACTAAAGTTGTGGAGAAAAATAATTCCTCAAGGAGAACTGTAGTAAATATCCCAACCAAATTAACAGAGGTGGCCCAACTGTGCTGACCGGACTGCCACATTCTACCCTGTATGACAAGCACTCAGACAGCAAGATGTGGCTCAGCTCCACAATGCATTAGGAAGTGTTGTTATGAGTCTCTTAATTAATATAGCTAGTTTTACTTTTTTAGCCTGATGATATTATCTGAAGATGCTATGAACATCCTAGAGCAAGGAGTAAAATTATTTAAAATTTAGCCAAGTGATCCTTTTCATTAGCATCTTCAAAACCTAAAGCCACGCAGACATTAAGCAGAACTGTCAATGGATGAAGGGTCAGAGGAAAAACATGGATTAGCACTGAAAGATTAGATTTTGGAGATACTTTTATTATTTTTTTAAAGACACCATTAAAACTAAAATATTTTCTTTCTTAAAAGGTCCTTTCTTGATAAAAGTAAAAAATCCAAGGGTTATGTTATAGTGAAGAATAAGCAAACAAACAAGCAAAAAAACATTGATTTTTGTAGCTTTTCTTCATGAGGTACATGCCGATTTATCAAATCTAAACTGTTTTCTCATTTCATTTTGTTTTGTTTTCCCTTATACTCTCTACTTTGATTTATTTTTAAAGAAAGTAAGAAAGATAATAAAGACTTACTTCTTGGTTTCATACTGACTCACTCTTAGAGTGGAGTGAACCAGTTACATCTAAAGTAGGAAATGCATTTAATTATGCTTACACTGTTATAGAGCATTTTCTTGTGGGTTTAATAGATTATAAATACATACAGAATCTCAGCACCACTCACCTGGAGATGTCAAGCCTTTTAAATATCCAACAACATTAGTCACTGTTTTGAATTGTGTAACTGTCTGAACTTGCATGTTGACAATTCTTTCATCTGAAAAAAAAAAAATAATAAGATTTTCCCCCTATATTCTGTCTTTTTTCTTAAAAATTTCAATTTATCTAATATCATTAACAAAAGAATTCCAAACAGTTGAATTTTTCTGGAAAATCAAAGTTACACCTTTTCACAAGTATCTATTCAATACTTTGTGTCAACTCTATTTTCGGTACTTATGATAACAATGATGAGTAAGTTAACATTTCTGGCCTCACAGAACTACAGAGCTATAAAGAAGCAGCCTAAACTCCACAGCCCAGAGCTACAGTGAAGTTCAATATGAGAGCACCCAGAAGATCTCAGGGAGATGTGGACAACTCATATTTAAAAAAATACATATCAGATAAAATTATTTCCAAATAAATTTAAGTACTTTTCTAGCTTCCAAAAAAAGAACATGTGGAAGCTAACTTAACCTTTCCTGTATGACTCATTATTGTTATCACATTAAAAACTGTAAAGCATTACAGAAATTAAAAGAATAAATATTTCTAAAGTTATACGTATTTCCAAATATTGGAGCCTTAATTTTTCACCTGTGTTGGTTGCTTTCTCACTTCTATTCTAAATCTCCTCCTAATTGCTCTGCCTCTTTGAGTTCTAGTATTCATTCCTGATATTCAAAAATTTCAACAACAAATAATGCAAAGACACCAGTCAGGAGATGATTCAGTCACAGTCCTGAAGCCACCTTCTAAGGCCTTTAGGGGTGACGTGTATTAATTCTGTATTTGATGGATCCTGGGAAGTCTGCCGGTAGGAGGTTTCTAGAAGCAGTTCAAGGGCAACCAGGAGGTTCTATTTGGGGGTGGGGTGGGGGTGGCAATTAGAAAGCAGCTAATGCAAAGTAGCTGAGCTATACTGACAGGCCTTCAAGTGTCACTTCTTTCCACTAGATGAAAACTGTTACAATAAATAAGTTTCTTCTTTCCTTGAATGTACCCTTTCTAACAATTTAAATGGGAAATCATTGTCCTGAATTTGTTAAAATTAAAACTAAAACAGGAATAAGGATGCCATGAGAGAATGCCTGAGCAACTCATATATGAGAAATGGAAACCTGCTTAGAGCCTGAGTACTGTGGTTTTAATTTAAGCGTCATGCATTTGCTTGCTTTGATGAATATATTGGTTTTTCACAGCAGTTTCAGACTTTCAGAAAAATTGATTGGAAAGTACAAAGCTCCCAAATATCCAATCTCTCTCCCCTGCTCCTATTAACATCTTTGATTAGGGTGATCTATTCATTATCATTGGTAAGACAGTATTAATACATAATTATTAACTAAAGTCCATAGTTTGCATTAGGCTTCACCATTTGTGTTATACATAATATGGATATTGACAAATGCATAAGGACATGTGTCCAACATTACTGTATCATACAGAATAGTTTCATTGCCCTAAAAATCTCCTGTGCTTAACCTTTTCATCCTTCCCCTACCCTCTCCTTATTGAACCCCTTGCAACCTCTGAGTTTTTAAATTTCTCCATAGTTTTCCTTTTTCCAGAACATCATATAGTTGGATTCATATGTTTGGTTTTTTGTTTTGTTTTAAGGCTTATTTATTTATTATAGATAGAAAGGTAGGAAGAGTGGGACAAAGGGAGGGGGAGGAGAGAATCTCAAGCAGACTCCCTTCCAAGCACAGAGTCCTACACTGCTGGCTCTCACCACCCTGAGATCATGACCTGAGTCAAAAATCAAGAGTTAGGGGCGCCTGGGTGGCTCAGTGGGTTAAAGCCTCTGCCTTCGGCTCAGGTCACAATCCCAGGGTCCTGGGATTGAGCCCCGCATCCGGCTCTCTGCTCAGCGGGGAGCCTGCTTCCTCCTCTCTCTCTGCCTGCTTCTCTGCCTACTTGTGATCTCTGTTAAATAAATAAATAAAATCTTTTAAAAAAAAAAAAAGAAGAGTCTCTTCTAAAAAAAAAAAAAAAAAATCAAGAGTTAGCTGCTTAACTGACAGAGCCATCGAGGTGCCCCTCATATGTTTAATTCCATGTTCTGTATTTGTTCTAAATAGTCCAGATAGTGAGCTTTAAATAAGAGATACATTACTTCATAGTTTTAAAAAATATTTCCAGACTATCTTTCAGTTAGATGTGGATGAAAAAATGTTCTCTGATTTTGTAAGATTCTTTTTTCCCCCCTAATTCAGAAGTGAGAAAACCTTACAAGATATATACACTACTGCTTGGAATATTACCTTGCATTAATACAGTGTCTTATTACTTATAACAATAGACATTTATCTCACTGACTCATGAAATAGCCAAGTGAAAGTTTTTATTATCTTTATTGAATTTTTTTTTAACTTTTTAAATTTGTTTGTATTTGTTACAACCTTTTAAAGTAGAATGTGACTTGAGCACTACATTTCCACTCACAGAACTTGTGGAGTTACTTCAACAAACACGCCTAAGTAGGCGGAGAATGTTGCTACTCTAAACAACGCTCTTTGGAAAACAAGCCCTATACACGATTACTCCCGATTACTCCCATCGGTTTGTTCGGTTTAACTACTAGTTTCAATAAATAAAACATGGGGCAGAACTGAGACTCAAACCCGGTCTTCATATATATAACATTTCTAGCTAAACAATAAAGTCTCACTCTAAGCCTCCATTTCTCTCATTATTAAGATAGTCTTCATATATATAAAAGAATAAAAAATAATGCAACATACTATGATGATCCACATCTAGTTTTAAGATATTATTTTACTATAGTTCCTTAGTTATTTTCCTTTTTCAGTTACAAATATGATTTTGCAGATTTAGTTATTACCCTAAGGTTAATGTGAATCATTTCGGGTTTTGTTACATAGATTTAGATAATACTGAGAGATTGATAAGTAGATATGGGTAGACAAGGGCATTGGCACATAAATAGAAATCAATGTACTCTACTATTTTATAGGCTTTGACATTTGACAGAAATTATTTTACCTCCTTTTTTTTTCACTTAGCATTATGTTTTTCATAACTTTCCATGAAGGTAAATAGATGTGAGTCATTCATTTAAACTGCTAAGTATATTTGATAATAGGATCAATCTCAGTTTATGTTCTAGTGTTACTGAACTCTAATGAGGTTATATCTAAATTTTCAAAATTACACTCTGGCCAAAAAAAAAATTTTACTTTACATTACTTTTGCACATGTGCCATTTTTTAATTCAGTTAGATAACTAGAAGTTGTGGATTATAATATATGTGCATCTTCAACTCTAATAGGTCCAGAGAAGTTCCTCCTCAAAATTTTTAATTTTGACAATCTGACAGGTATAAAAATCTTATTATTGCTTTAACTTACATTTCCCTTATTACTAGTAAGGTTCCGAAATTTTTATTTTTATTTTTAAATATTTAATTTATTTTTTAATTTATTTTTATTTATTTATTTACTGGGCAGGGAGCCCAATGTAGGACTTGATCCCAGGACCCAATTGAGCCACCCAGGTGCCCCAACAATTTTTTTATATGTATATTCATAATCCAGGTTTTTTTATTTATATTCTTTGACCATTTTCCTTTGAGTTGTTCATCATTTTGGGTATTTTTGTGTTTTTTCTTTTTATTTAGAATATTATTCTCTTATTAGTTATATGTAGTACAATTTTCAGTTTGTGATTTATATTTTCTAGATATTTATTATATTTTAAGTATTAATATAGTCAAATTCAATCATTTATTATTTTCCTTGAGTACTTGTGGGGTTTTTAATTTTTTTTTGTCTGTTTGTTTAAGAAACATGTTTTCCAAATATTGGAAATATTTTCCAATCATGAAAATGTTTTCCAAATATTTTAAAACTGAATTTTCAAATTCAAGTTTTTAATCCAGTCAGAATACACTGTGAAGTAGATATTCAATATTACCTCTGTGTTATGGACAGTCAGTTGTTCACACATTCTTTATTAAAGACATTCGAGAATTGCATTAGGGCTGAGTTAAATTAATGAACTCATTTGAGGAAACTATATTGTGTCTTCTGTCCATAAACATTGTATGCCTCACTATTTCAGTTGCTTTTTAGGTCTTTTAATGAAGTTTTATATTTTGTTCCAGAAAAGTTTTGAACACTATTATTAAATTTATTTTTACGATTCTCCTGCTATGATAACAACATATAATATTTTTAAATTTCTCTATTGTGTATAAGCATGGTATTTAATTTCTTACCTTGGTCTTACAATGTGCCCTCTTGTTAATCTCTTATACACTGTACTCATTGATCTATAGAGTTTTATTTTTGTTGGTTTCAATTTAGACAATTACCAAAAGAGGAGTTTTGTTTATTCTTTTCAAATTTTACAACTTTCAACTATTGTTCTTATCATCTTGTGTAGGATTGCCAGTGCAGTGTGGAATAAAGGCAATGAGAGCCTTATTCCTTGGTCCTTACTTTGTATTCTTCACTTTAGAAAGAATGTTTCTCAGATTTTATTTAAAAAACAAACAGACAAACAAATGATGTTTGTTATAGTTTCCTTGAAAATTCCCTTTCAAATTAAGGAAGAACACTTCTATTCTTACTTTGCAAACACATTTTATCATAAACAGATGTTGAATCCTCTTTGAGATAATTGTAAGTCTTCTCACTTGACCATGTTAAAAAATGCATATACCCCTGGAAAAAGCCTGACTTAGTCATGATATGTATTTTTGTAATTGGGTATACTAGTATTTTTTTAGGATATTTGCATAAACAACAGATTGGCTGACAATTTTACTTATCATTTATCCTTGTCTGATTTTGGTATCTGGATTTTGCAACCTTCCAAATGTTTAGGGATATTTGCTTCTTTTCCTGGATTTTTAAAGAGTTTATATGTAGCATAGGGATTATCCATTTTACAAAGGAGTGTTAGGATACATACCTAAACTATTTGGTCCTCATATTTATGTGTGGGGTGAGGAAAGAGGGTACATTATCACTTAATGTATATTTACATTTCATTTCATTAATATTTTCAAATAAATATTAATGGCTATAAATACATTCAAATTTTTAACATCTTTATTTCTTCTCAATTTACTGCATTTAGTTGTTCATTCTATTCTTGTGCTTACCAAAGAAAGAGAAGAAAAAAAAGAAAATCACTGCCATATATCTGGGTGGTTTTTTTTGTTTTTTTTTTTTTTTGTTTTTTTGGTCTTTTCTAACATTAACTCACTCATCTTTTTTTTTTCCTCTATCAGTTTTGCTTGAAGTAGCTAATTTATTAATATTTTCAAATGGGATTTCTAGATCTTCATTATATATTTTTCCACTTCAATATTATGTTCTATGCTTACCATACCTTTGCTCAATTTTACCCAGATTCTTAAGGCTACAGATTTTTTTATATAGATGTAGTATATTAATTTCGACATACATTCTTATTATCTTACATTCTAAACTTCAGAATTTTTGCTATCATTCTTTCTTTTTTAAACACTATTCTTAGTTTGAAAGTTATTTTTTTAAAGATTCATTTATCTATTTTGAGAGAGAGAAAGAGAAAAAAAGAGAGAGCAGAGGGAAGAGGGAGAGGGAGAGGAAGAGAGACGCTCAAGCAGACTCCCCAGTGATCTGAGGTGGGGGCTCAATTTCAGGAGCCTGAGATCATGAACCAAAACCAAGAGTCAGTCAAGACCAAGAGCCACCCACCCAGGCACCACCCTCCCCCAACATTCTTTCTATAATATATACAATACATTAGATCAAATAATTTTTTAAGTATTCAAATACAAGGTGTGTGTTACTATTGGTATCTAACTTAATTATGGACTGAAAGCAAGGTCTGTTAAGATATTGACTCTTTGATATTATGTGAGATTTGTTTTGTAATCCTGTAGGTTATTATATCTGATAGAGAATGTATACTTTAATAAAATGTTTCAAACAAAAATATGTACTCCCTATTATATGAGTGCAGCATCTCATATATGTGTCCTGTAGATCAAGCTAGAAAAGTGTGTGGCTATAACTTCATTAATTATTCTGTATATTTTCTCTATTATCAAGACAAGTTAAAGTTTCCCCTATGATTTGTCTTTATCAGTTGTCCTAGTAATGCTATCAAATTTTCCTTTGCATGTTTTAGACTAGTTTCATGCATTCAATTTGGGAATTGCTATATCTTTCTGATTTCTATATAGAATATGTAGAACAATTATTCTTTACATCTTCTCTATGCCAATTTTTTCCCTAAACTCTTCCTCCCCACATTTCCTCTGATATTAATAAGATTATTCCATCATTCTTTTGCTTAGTGTTTCTCCAATATATATTTTACCAGCATTGCATTTACTTTTGCCAGGTATCCTGGGGCATCTCTGGCTTGGGGACAATATTTATGTAAATTTCTTGGCTTGCAGTTTTTATACTACAATCGTAGTGGAAATTCTGAGCTAGAGTTTTTGATTTCTAAATGCAGATTTTTTTTTCATCCAGAGCTCAGATAAAAGAAAGCTTTCCTCCACCAGTGGGTGAGTTCCTTTCTAGTCTTCCTACTACTCCCATGGTCCTGCTTTTATATATGAATGCTAGTTACAACTCCTGGCTCCCTATAGGCATATAACTGTCTTCTGTCCTCATGTATTGCTATATTCCCACTTTAATTTACCAGAATACATAACTCCCCAACACCAGGAAAACACAGGGTGAACTCTTTTGCTTATTTCTCTGATTTTTTGTTCCATCTTCATTTTTGCTTCGGAATATCTGATTTTCTTTTTTAATAGTTGCTTCTTAAAATGCCTTTTTTTTTTAATTTCATAGCATCCTCAACATTTGTATGGAAGCATTTCAAATATTTTTTCCTGTCCTCTTCCTATCAGAAGATACGCAGAGATGTGAAAAAGTAAAGACAATCTTTTACTCAGAGGAGGATGCTATATTTACACTGGATCCTCCCAACTGACAGAAGGACCTTCTTATGTATCTTATGTATCATTACACAAGGACCAGATGGACATAATATCTAATATAGCAAAAATAGCTTTTTCATCCATTTGTTTGCATCCCCATACATGATATTGATCCTAATATATAACATTTTATATTATTCCATGCCCATTATCTGAAAACAAATATGCATAGTCTGTTTCCCTTCACGAGAAGCAGCACCACGATCACATTACATTTTTAACATGAATGTCAGCAAAACTTTGGATAAACTCTCATGACACATCTATTGCTGTTGGCATTGCTAATTCAAACAATCCATTGTTAAGGCAATATTACTCTTCATAGCAATAACAATAGCAATTCTGTAGTCTGTAATTTATTCTACAAGAATAATTTAATTCTTCCCAGTATAATCTGTAATAGCAATTACAAAAAACAGCCCAATATCCCAAACAGGGAAATGGCTTAGAAAATTGTGATAAAATGTGTACCCGTTAAAATGTAAAATATGTAGAGACATGGATACCCTACACATGAAAAAAAATAATACCAAGAGATATAGATAATGACTGAACTTAGGTAAAAATGTGGGTTTACAGACAAAATATTAAAAAGGACAGATAAATAATTGAAACAAAAACTGGATTATGAAGGCCTCCCAGGGTCTGCTGTGGTGAAATACTGTTGTAAAAAGGCTTGAACAAACCTGAACCCTTGGATATTTATTCTTCTCCTGCAGTTCCCAGGAGTGTTGGGAACTAAAACCCAAGGAGACGTCTCTCCCTATTTCTCCATCTTTTAATACCAAATCCCTGAAACCTGAGGTTGCCTGGGGAACTTTCAGAAAATGAGAGAGGTTTAGACTAGTGCCATAGTATCTGGGGACATGATGACTCCCATTATGAAATCCCAGAAAGATAAAAATTGAGGTCTGACTCGGCTCTGCCCTCCTATAAGCTATAAGAGGGTAGCTAATACTTCCAGAGCAACATAAATTCCCAGACTAGAACCCTAGAAATCTGGTTGTGAGGGTCTACAACCACACAAAAGAAACGTGATGAACATATATAATACCTAAAGTAACCATACTGAAACTCACAACACATGAATTTAAAAATAAGCATTATAATTAAATACAAGAACAGAAGGGGATCCATTAGCAAAAAGAAACAACCCAAAAACATTTTAAAGAGAAGAATTAATAGGTAGGAAATAGAATAATTAAAAGAAATATGACAATGGATAGGATGAGTAGAGATGGTAAGTAATAGATAGATATGACAGACAATTTAAGAGCTATACCAGATGAATATTTTTCTAGAAACTGCAGAGAAGTATAAAGAGAGAAAACAGGGAAGTACAATTAAAATTCATGGTGGATAGAAGTAAGATTTCTAGAAATAATATCAGAAGAAGAAAAATAAATGGAAGAGAAAAAATATTTAAAGAAATAATATTTTTATAGAAAAAGGGAAAGTTACATCTATATATTTTATTTGACTTTTGTTTTGCTTTGTTTTTTTTTTTAAAGATTTTGTTTATTTAACACACACACACACACACACACAGAGCACAAACAGGGGAAGCAGCTGGCAGAGGGAGAGGCAGGTTCCGCACTGAGCAAGGAGCAGGATGCAGGAATTAAGGCAAAAACTTAACTGACTGGGCCACTCAGGTGGCCCACATCTATATATTTTATAATGAAGTTTAAAAGCATGAAAGACATAGAAAAAAATTCTGAAAGTTCCCAGTGTGAAAAGCAGATCACTTACAAAACCAACAAACAAAAAACAAAACAAAAAACCCAGAATCAGATTGATAACAAGTTTGTCAAAAACAACATGACACCAAAAACGAAGGTAATTTTCAAAGAATAATGAGAATATACCAATAGACAGAACCTACGTTATACGTGATATTTTGGGCTGACCTGGAACAATTTGAGTATCCAAAGGAAAAAGAAAAAAAGTAGTACTGAGTTAAAACCCATTAATTAAATTAGGGCTATAAATCCTAATTATATATAATCAACTGATACTATATGTACAAATAAACACCCAAAGTGGAAAGAGAGCTCTTCTTTACAGTAGAATATCAACTAATAGAGAGCAGAAGGGATGATGAACGTGGAACGTGTCGCCACTGGCATCATCTTGGTAATGACTAATTGGCAAAAATAAACATTTAAACTAGTGGGTGGACCAAAGAGAGAGTGTGAGCAGGATCTTTGCAATGATTTCAAATGATCGTTAATTGTAAAAGAAAAAAAATTTAAAATAGTAACTTCAAGGAGGAGCCCTCACAGATTTTTGATTGATTTAATTGAATTATCAAAATTAGCATTTACCAGTAATGGGACAAACTGATATCAGCAATGGGGAAAAAAGTCTCACTTTGTAATACTGCTGCCAAAGATGCAGAGGCTGAAATTATTCATGGGAAAACATCAGCTAAACTCAGACTGGGGAACATTCTGCAGATAGCTGACATGTAAGCTTCAAAAATGATAAAACAAAATGAAAATCAAGCGGAGACTGAGACGATTCTGGGCTTAAGGAAATAGGACACTTGATAACTCAGAACGCATGACCCTAGTTTAGATCCATTTGCTATTTAGGTCATTACTGAAAAAACTGGCAAAATTTGAATGGGGCCTTTGGAGTGTATGGTAAGAGTGTATCAATCTTTCATTCCTGATTGCGATGGTCGTGCTGTCTGATTAGAGAAAATGTCACCGTTTGCGGGAGAATTCAGATATGATGGTTCATCATGTCTGTAGCTTGCTCTCAGGTAGTTGAGAAAAAAACAATTCTTTGTGCTATTCTTGAAACTTTTCTATAAGTTTGCATTTATTTCAAAATTTAAAAAATTTTTGAAATTTTTTTCACTTGAAATTAGAAAATCCTGGATAACATTTAGATGCCGTTTGTTATTTAAAAAGTCAATGCATGTGTATGTGTGTATGTACTGCTACTTTAAGATAACATTTCCAGCTTACACTTGCCAAATGTTTTCTGTCTTTCATCCTTCAAAGTCTGATGGTAACTTTAAATTTGATGTGTGAAGTTCAAAAGATTTCGAGATGACAAAAATGTGTTCCACTCAGACCATTTGTACTCAAATGGGTGAGAAGTGTCAGAATGAAACATAAAAGTAGTTGCCTCCCTCTAGTCCTTAATTTCATCACATGCAAAGAAAAATACTATGGAAATTATTTTCCAGTGATAAGTCTATCTTGCATTTTTGTTGCTATTATGAAGACTCAACTAGTTCTCCTCTCTTTCATTATAACTAAAGGCTTCATCTCCAGCTGCACTGTAAGCATGACCCAATAGCTAGGAAAAATCCCAACCTTATTTAAAGAGATTTGAGAACTAAAAACTGCTGCTATCTCTGAGTCCTAATTCCAATAAACAGGTTTTTGCTGGTTTCTTAAACACAGTTCTTCCTGGGATTCCTAATTTTAATTGAGTATTTCATTCTGTATACCTGACTCTTTTTAGCTACTGGCTCTAGAAAAGAACTTCTAGGATTGGGGCTATGATTGGTTTTATTTTTCAATTTCCTGGCACCCTAGGAACTAGTAAAGTCTAGAATCATACTTCTGATGACTGGGACTTTATATACTGCTAGCATCTTTCCTAAATGCCAACTGCTTCCCTAAATGTCTGAGCATAAACTGCTTCTGGATTCTATGTCCTCACAGCCTATATAGCTTTCTGAGTGCTCCTTTTTTCTACATGACATCTCCCTATTGCCAAACGTTTTTCTGAACCAATATTATTGATTGAATATATGATTGACATCATATGCTCTAGACCAAGGATCTTATTCAAAATATTTATGAACTGATCCAGCATATATGCTGACCAATCAGAATGCACTAGCAGCAAGTCATTGGACTGCCCACATCAACAGATACAAATTCATATCATCAGAACTGCCCCAGATACTATGTTCTTCTGGCCATATTGTAACTTTCTCAGGAGCTCCACTTCAGTCTGTCCTGCAGGGAACATCACTTTACACAAGAGTTCTACATAGTAAGGAGTGCCTAGGTGGCTCAGTCGGTGAAGCTTCTGACTTTGACTGAGGTCATGATCTCAGGGTCCTGGAATTGAGCCCTATGCCTGGCTCCACACTCAGCAGGGAGTCTGCTTCTCCCTTTCCCTCTCTTTCTGACCCCCTCCCCCTTCATGCATGTACTCTCTCTCAAATAAATAAAATACTTTTTATTAAAAAAAAAAGAGTTCTGCACAAGACAGTTATACAAGTTCTAATCTTAAGACTCAGTTAGGTCCAATATGTCCCACCTCATCTGATATTATGTGTCTTACCATATCCTGGATAGTGACAATAACACCAGCTACCAAAAAAAAAAAAAAAAGAAGAAAGAAAGAAAAGAAACTCATTACAATAATGAGTTTTCTCATAGAAAACTTAAGAATTAATCTCAAATTTATTGAAAATAAAAAGGACAGAAGAACTAGTTAAATAAAATCACAAGGAAACAATCCACAAATCTAGAACATAGGACATTCAGGACAATAAACTTGATCCTATAGATCTCAGTGTTAAGAGAAGAAAAAGAGGATTGTACTAGATTAGCAGGGAGGCAATTTGTAAGCCTGGCTTGGATCTTGGTTTGGATAAACCCACTGTAAGAAATTTGGATGACTGGCAAAACTTTTTATATATTAAATAGGGTAAAGTTTACTATCATGAAAAAGTGGAGATATTTAATATCTAAATGCATTTCAAAATAATATATATAATATGATCTCCTTTTGGTAAAAAAAAACAAACAAGAAACAAAACCTCTAAATGTGTATATTAAAAATCTAGAAGGATTTATATTAAGCATTGATAGTGATAATTACTGGGCATTAGGAATGTGTTCTGGACTAAACCATTTGTCTTCAAAATCATATGTTGAAGCCCTAACCCTCAGTGTAGCTGTACTTGGAGACAGGGCCTTTAAGGAGAAAGGTCAACAAATGAGGTCTTAAGAGTGGGAATTTAATCTGATAGGATTGGCATCTTTATAAAAAAGAGAAAGAAGCACCACAGGTTTCTTACTCTCTTTATGTGTTCACAGAGAAAAGTCCACATGAGGACACAGAGAAGGCAACCGTCTACAAGCCAAGAAGAGAGCACTTATCAGAAAGTGAATTTTGTTGGCACCATGAGCCTGGAGCTTCCAGTTTCCAGAACTGTGAGAAAAACAAATGTCGCTGTTGAAGCCACCAGTTCTGTGGTATATTGTTATGGAAGCTCAATGTGACTCATATAGAATTTGTTAACTTGTGTCCCTGTTTTTATTCATATCTCTCTCTCTTTTTCTTTCATCTCTCTTTTTTAACTCTTAGCAAACATTAACTGTTTTTGTAATAAAAGAAATTAAAAAGAAAGATAAAATCTCCAAATCTGTGTTAGTATATCAAATTTTTGTTCTAAAAAAAAGTGAGACTAGCATAAAAATACTGAATGAAAACTGTTTGCTTGGTCCTTTTCACCACATCCTTTCTTAGTTTAGTAGCTATCCCTCAGTCTACACAGACACAGACACACACACACACACACACCCCCAAGTGTGTATGATGCATTCTTATGAACTTACATGCATTTTGGGAAAAATATTTAAAGTTTAATATTATTTTTAATTAGTAAAATTATGTAAATAGGAAGATGTTTGAAAAAATATGAACCCCAGAAAAAATGACTTTCATCTTCTTTGTATCCCTTATAAGAGTGAAAGTTGATTAACAGATTTTCCACATCTTTTACCAAACCATTCTACAAATCACAAACTATCAAATTCGTCAGTAGACTAATCACCTGCAACACTAACTGAACTGCATATTTCCCACATTGTCATCCAAGTCTATTGCCATCCTTCCCTTAGCTCTGTGCCCCAAGAAGCTGACCTCTGTAGAGAACATCTACCTGGCTCCTCTGTTCTTGCCTTTAGGTTGGGTTTAGCCAATAGAAGATATCAACAATGATCAGTAGGTTGAGTAAGAGAAAGATTAGAGCCCTTGTGTTCCATCATCCTCCCTGGCTGGTCACTTGTTGGCAGTGTCTGCATTCCTTGATTGAAAGCCAAGGCACCTGGCAGACTGACCTCTCCTACCTCTTAAGGACTTGCCAGTTTCTGTAACTACTCTCCCTTCTTGCACCTTTACATTTATAGATAGTAACAATTGCTAGACTTAGAGTGGTTCACCTTTTCTTTTCCTTTACTTTACTCTTTTCTTTCCTTTCTTTTAAGATTTATTTATTTTAGAGAGAGGAAAAAAGGGGGGTTGGGCAGGGGGAGAGGGAGAGAGAGAATCTCAGGCAGACTACCTATTGAGCATGGAGCTTGACAGGACTTGATGTCACAACCCATCATGACCTGAGCCAAAATCAAGAGTCAGCCATTTAACTGACTGAGCGACCCGGTGCCCCTCACCATCACTTTTACAATTTCCTTTACCTAATTGACACTTTGGCACAGGCCCTTAGCCAAACTCCCTTGAACTGCACATTTTTGGTGTGGGTGTCATTGATTTCCTGATGGCAACCTGATTTATATGTTGACCAACTTAGGTATATTTAGTGAGTCATCCATATGTGTTGCCAGGAAATGAATAGATGGTGAGGAGAAGAATTTCTTTTATAGTAATAGGACAGGCTAGGATATTCAGACCAACTTTCCCACTGAAAGTAATTTACAATGCTGAATAAAGTACAAAATGAATCTTGTTAACAGCATCTAAGAACTAGAAGGTAAGGAATTACTAGGTCAAAATTTAAGTTGTGATACGAACCCAGATAAGTAACACAATAAAGCTGCTTTCAAATTGAGGGAATTTAGTGAGCCTAGAGAATCTTTTAATGGGGGCGCCTGGGTGGCTCAGTGGGTTAAAGCCTCTGCCTTCCACTCAGGTCATGATCTCAGGATCCTGGGATCGAGCCCCACATCGGGCTCTCTGCTCAGCAGGGGCCTGCTTCCTCCTCTCTCTCTGCCTGCCTCTCTGCCTACTTGTGATCTCTGTCCATCAAATAAATAAATAAAAATCTTAAAAAAAAAAAAAGAATATTTTAATGGCCTTATGAGATGCAAAGTTTAGAAGAAAAATCCCGGGGCCTGCCCAAGTTGGAGAGAAGGTAGTTCCAAAAAGAGATTCTTCCCCATAAAGCAGACTCCTAAATGACTCCCCACACCTACCCACGAGATAGCGAAGAAAGTTATCAGTCATGGAACAAAGCAGGAAAAAGGATCTTTAAAAAGCTATAATTCTAGGGTAGCTCTAAAAGAATACAAAAAGTATTTATAACTTCTAAAATTGTAAAGGAAAAAATATAATGACAAAATAATCTAAATCTAATGAGAGGAATAAAACAAAAGTAAAACATAATATGTGGTACAAGGAAGAAACCAAAATTCAGATAAAAATATGGAAGCATAAATAAATTAATAATCACTTTAAATGTAATAAACTGGAAGTTTCAGCTAAAAGATAATCAGATTGTATTTAAAATACAAAGTAGTTGTAGGGCGCCTGGCTGGCTCAGCTGGTAAAGCATGTGACTCTTGATCTCAGGGTCATGAGTTAAGTAGAATTTACTTTAACAAAATACAAACTCGTCGCTAGTAAGAAGAGATGCTAAAAGAGAAATATATAGAAAGCTGGATAGTAAGAAAAGGAAAAAAAAAAAGCTACTGAGGCTAAATTAATGTCAACCCAAATCAAATTTTAAAACACACATTAAAAATACAAAGAAGAAAAAGAAATTTAAAAAATATAAAGATCACTTCATTTGATAAGTGTTTCAACCGACCAGGAAGATGTATTGCATTTGAACTTACAAACACCTAAGAAATGACCTTAAAATGTATGAATCAAAAATCAACAGAACTACAAGATAAAATAGAGAAATCTATACAGATAGAAGGCAATTTTAACATTAATAATAAGATACAGACAATTTGAATGACTTGAGTATGGTGCCTAGTGTGAGTGAGCATAGAACTGTATGCCTGATAAAAGAGTACACACTCTTTCCAAATACTCATAGAACACTGGGAAATAAAGGAAACCTCAGAGAACCACAACACATTCTAATGAAAACTGAAGGAGGGCATGGGTGGCTCAGTCGGTTGACGTTTGCCTTCTCGGGTCATCACCTCAAGACCCTGGGATGGAGCCCTGTGTCAGGCTCGCTGCTCAGCAGGGTGTCTGTTTTTCCCTCTCCCTCTAATAAATAAATAAAATCTTAAAAAAAAAAAGAAAAGAAAATCGAAGTTGCTTATACTCTAGCTCAGAAGAATATTATTATATTCTTCCAAGCAGCATACGAGTGCCTAAAGCAAGGCTGAGAAAGTTAGGAGGTGCTACCTCCAACATGGGGAGCATGGCATTTGCATGGAGATTTAGAGGACAGAGGCTTTTCAACTTAGAGACACAAACTTGAAGACATGTTTGGATAATACTAAATATAATGATAGGGAGAAATATTGGATACATGAAGGAAATAGCAGGATGTACAACCAGAAATGCACTCCTCAATTAGCCCACAGCATAAAGAGGACCATCAAACTATAAGGATAGGGTATGCTCTAATGGAATTTATCACATACATCAGCTACAAAGTTTAGTTGAAGATTTTGTAATTTAAGAGAAGTAACAGGTACTTGAGAAATGATATGATACGAATACAGGAAACTATAAAAATTGCTGAGAAACACTGGAAATCAGAAAACACTTGTTAAACTATTCTGCTGAAGAGTGTACATCTCAGGTTGTCTTTAGGTCTTTTAACAAACAAACATAACTCTAGACTGAATCTAAGTTGAATCATTTCTGAAAATCAAAACTGTCAAGACAGAAAGCTGGAAACATGAGAAGTTCTGGGTGAATGACAGATCTGTGTCACCCTTGGTAAACCCAACCTGCACTCCCCAGGAAACAAAGAATTGACTGTACTTTCTGCGGACTTTGGACAATAGGTTTCCCACCTATGTTCACTCTGCTTAAGACCCTTGATGAGTAGTCCTTCAAAGTCATTTCTGAAGCTTTTTTTCCTTTTGTCCAAGGACTTCAGACTGGGAGCTCATGAAGGCTGATCTTTAGTTCTATGGATTACTCTGTTATCAGCTTCCAGCTCAGACTCTTAGGTTCACTATGCAACTTGCTGCTTGAAGAGCCATAAAATTGGGGTGTCACCATTGCACAGTTTAGTGTCTCCTAACATTTGTCATGACACTGATTGCAAAAGTATTCTAACTCACTTAATTTTTGGAATAAAAAGTGGCCACTGTATCTATATGCATACTACATAGAAGTTGTCTAGACAAATTAAAATTTTCACATGTTCTTCCAAATATTTTCCTCCACATTTATGGCTGGAAGTTATTAAAACCTACCCTATTAAAATTGCAAGTTTGCAATTTTCTTATATTTTCTTTTTAGACCTTCTGAAGAATTATTTTTCTTAGAGCACAAAAAAGGCCATATCATATCATTTCCACACCACTCTGTTATTTGCTTGATGTATCTACTGAGACACTTTTTAACCAGAAAAACAAAATGTACTCCTAGATCTTCTCACATGTAGCAATGTTAGGGCTACTCTGAACAGGTTGATTAGTTTTGTATGTAACAAAAAATAATGCTGAATTCAACTGTACTAATAACATTTCTTGTTAATGAATATTTCCTGAAAAGCTAAAATTTGCTATTTGCCAAGAGATTTTAGTTTAACCTCAATTTTTGGACAATATGTTTATTACATCTTTTTAAACTCTACTCAAGAAATGATGATGAGTACTTTTAAGTAACTGTTAATAAATTAGAAATATAAATCTTCAAAATACATATGAAATAACAGACCTCACTATATTATTCTAATTAAAGTAAATTTCATCAAAGAATATATAAAATTCTGAACAGGGAAGTTATATATATATATTTATTTCTCCATTTGAAGAGATGATCCAAATTTACTTATGTAAGAACTTATCATCACTGATGACATTTTTATGTAACATAGAAATAGCCATTTTTCTATTCATCAAAAGTGATTCATAAACATATTAAGATGTTTCTTTTAACTCGATTCATTTAAAATTTTTGCCTTAAGTTAATGGATTTTAAGCTTCCCCCTCACCTTTTTCCACTATATTCATCGTTTGTAACCACAAACTCAGACTGATAATTGAAAATTCAAATTCCCATGTTTTGGTTGATTATCAAGGACAAAGACTGATAACATATTAGATCAACAGGTAAGGCCTACAAAAAGTAAGACAAGATCATGGAAAATAAAATATAGTCAATATGCAGTTATTTGATCAACTCGTGTGTGTGTGTGTGTGTGTATATATATATGTGTATATATATATTATGTGTGTATATATATGTGTGTGTATATATATATATATATATATATATATATATATATATATATTGCGAGACCTTTTTTCCTGCTTCTTTCTCTAACCCTCAAACAAGTCTTAGTCCTCTCAGGACTTTCCATATAAATACTCTGCTCTCCACTTCATTTGGTTGAACCTATTTCATGAATGTAGATATTAAATACTTTTGTTTAATTTAAGTTTTATGATCTGTCTTAGGTAGCTTTTTTTTTTTTATAAGAAACTAAAAATCCAACATAGATTGACTGGAAAAAAAGGGGGGGGATGGGCAGGGGATGTGTTGACTCATATACATGGCCAATTCAGTAGGTTTAGATTCAGACAAAGCTTTAGGGCTCGGATGATGTGGAGAAGATTTTCTATTCCCCCTTCCCCCATTATTCACTTGTACCTTTCTTGTGTTGGTCCATTTTCAGGTAGGCTATACTCTCAAGGTCCCAAAGAAGTTACCAAAAAGGATAAAGGCTTTTTCTTTCAGCTATAGTGTTAAAGTGAGTCATTGTTCAAATAAATTCCAGAAATCAAGTCTTGGCACTGTTTGGCCAAGATCATCCTGTGATATGCCAATAGACTTGAGCTAATGAGGATCTATTTCTAGAGCTTGGGATGTGGCCAAACATATTCACACTACTGGGAAGTGTTGGCAACAGTTCAAAGGGGGCAGGGGGCAAATGGATGTTAAAATTGCACTATACTCTTGCCTGGATGATAAAGAATTTGGATTTGTTATATACAAAGGATTAAATGGGTATAATAAATAATTAGTTGATATTTACACATATTTTTAATGTACTCCTGCCTAACTTCTCTGTGAAAATTTTCCTACACTGAGGCTCAAGAAAAAGAAAATTCCCCAATAAGATATAACTATGTTTTAAATTATTTTTTATTCTATAAACTATAAGCATTGCTCTTATTGCTCCAAAATATAGCATTTCATTCTGTATCCTTTCCATGTCCCATCCTGATATATATCAGAATGAGCAAATAATGTATTTATGTGTTTATGAGAAAATTTAAAAGTTAATTAATTTATCTTGGCTATCATAAGTATTATTATCCAAAACATTATGAGTAGAGGCTTGTTACCCTACATTTAAGATTCGTTTAAATTTAACAACTCAGACTGCTCCATCACTATTTGGGAAATCTAAATGTAATACCCTGTACTTAAAAAGATGATGAAAGGAGTGCCTGTTAAACATGAAACACCCACATCTACAAATTTTTCTAAGAACAATAATAGCTACTATATCCATGAGGAAAATTTGATATGGCATAATTCCTTACAAAAGCAGACCTATCTTGTATTTAAAAAAAAAAAATATATATATATATATGCATATATATATATATATATATAGTATTTATTTATTTGACAGAGAGAGATTACAAGTAGGCCAAGAGGCAGGCAAAGAGAGAGGGGGAAGCAGGCTCCCTACCAAGCAGAGAGCCTGATGTGGGGCTCGATCCCAGGACCTTAAGATCATGACCTAAGCTGAAGGCAGAAGCTTAACCCACTGAGCTACCCAGGCGCCCCTCTTGTTGTTTTTTTAAAAATGGAGTTGTAAAACAGGTTTCAGTGCACATCTCATTTTTTCTTCTAAGCTTTATACATGTTGTAACTTACTGTAAAGATATAGCTATGGGGCGCCATTTTGCTGAGTTATGACATTATTAAACAGATATTTAACATACTGTGGAGGAAACTGATAAAGTTCTTTGGTTAGAAAGACAATTGCTAATATAACATTTTACAGTATGCAAAAGTACTGAGACATACATCATAACTTGATTCTCAGGAACCTGAGATACTAGGTTAGATAGCCTTCTGTAAATCCAGAAATAGCAGCTGTATGATGTTGTATAAGCAGTCATGGAGCCAGTATGTGGACTATCAGCTTACTGAGGGCAGGACAGTGGCTGGACCACATCAGTGGCTCTGACTATTTATTGAAGTAATCAGTTAATTAAATCTGATCTCTTAGAAGTCCAGAGCTTTCCTTACAACTAAAGTATTATTATAGCGTTCTTCACATATTTTAATAGAGCCCACGATCAATTTGTAAGGCTCAAAATAAAAGACAATAAAACAAAACAAAACAAAACAAAAAGCTCCTCAAAGACTTCTTCTTTCCAGCTTTGAGGACCAAGGCTTATCAGTGTTTTCCATATATCCTAGTGGCTCAATCAATAATCAGTTTAGGAGGCACTCAATTGATTGGGCTTTGAAAAGTATGCGCACATCTCTAACAGAGGGCAATCCTGTATGTATTCAGGTTTGGGGTTTCTTTTTAGGTGTCTTCAAAACATTTTTTTTTAATGCTTTTGTTGTCAAGAGAAAAGCAGAAGAGATAAAACCTGGGTCGTTGAACCTCCAGGTCTGGATGCAGAAACAGGGTCCTCATCAGGACTCTAATGCCACGCCTGGAGGCAGACGGACAACGCAGCCTGTGGCTCGCACCCCACCACAGGCAGCTTAACTACTTCAGTTTTATCCAGTGTGTTCCAACAAGGCCAGACAAACCGCTCCGTGGTGTAAGAGACATCTCTCAGGCGATGATGCGTAAAGACACAGGGATTTTTTAGTCAATCGCAGGAATTAGGCTTTAATGCTTTCTACTAAAAGACTTCATACCCTAGATATCCACTGAATCTTGGCAGCCAAGCAGACTGCTGAAGCTGAAACAAGGAAGCTCTGTTAAGCAGATTTTCGTGAATGTACAAAATGCTTTATTTGTAAAGCTGCTTTTCTTTGCTACAGTTTAAAATGCTTTCTGCTTCTCCCCCTTTTTTTAAAATCTCTGTTTGATCAACTCTCAGTCTTTGTCAAAATTACTTTCCAAAAATGTCCCTTAAAGAGCCACAGATGAGAAATAAATGCTCACCTCACACACACAAAAAAATGTGTTTCTTTTTTTTTTTTTTAAGGAATAATTCTAAACATATCAATTTAAGAGATTAAAAATGATCATGGTCCTTACAAAAACTATACAATACAGAGAAAGACATGAAATACTTTACCATTATTTGGAAGTTCTAGAGGGCTACAGACACCGTTTTTGGTTCTGCTGTTTGGAGAAGAGATCAGTTTCTCAACGAGAGATGCCGAGATGGGCTGAACTAGCAGAGACGTGAGGTTTGATCGGTTTTGTCTAAAGCTTCCATCTGGATCAAAAAGAGAAAGGAACAGAATCCTTAGCCAACAGAAACTAAAAACACTTCAAGAGAACATTTTTTGTAATGAGTATTTAAAATATGAACCACATGCTTATCTGAGTTCATTTGTTTATTCCTTAGTTATACTTTACTTATTAAAGATGATCTGAGGTACTTCAGTCCAAATACTATTATGTATCCTAGAGAATGATGGCAGATTGTACACACATCTCCCTCCATTCTCCCACAGGACTCCAGTGGAATGACAACAAAGGAATAAAAGTGTAAATCCACAAGGGCTGACCAAGAGAAGGGACAATAGCAGTAAGATTCTAAAAGCCAGAAAGCAGATACCTAAGTGTCAACTGATGTAACAGACCCAAAGAGACCAAAACCTAAGTGAGCAGAGAGTAAGCTGAGAAGCAGTGCAGTTTGTACCATAGAACCCAGAAAGACTTAGGAAATGGTCACAGCACCTACCTATTAAAATATGGGTAAAGGAGGGCACCTTGGTGGCTAAGTTGGTCACGTGCCTGCCTTTGACTCAGGTCATGATCCCAGGGACCTGGGATCAAGTCCCATACTGGGGTGGGAGGGTGGGAAGGGAGTGTACCTGCTCAGCAGGGAGTCTGCTTCTCCCTGTATCTTTCCCTGCTGCTCGTGATCTCTCTCTCTCTTACTCTCTAATAAATAAATAAAACCTTAAATATATATATTATTAAATATAACAATTAATAATTAATTACATAAATAAAAATGATTAATAATTAAATATAATTTAATAATTATTAATATTAAATATATTTATGTGTGTATATATATATATATATGTAAACGGGGGGAAAACAGGAGAATTTGATGAAATCCTGATTGTGAAGGTCTCCCTCCTCCTGAAGTGGTCATTCATGCCTTCAATCAAAGAGTGCCTATTCTTCCCCCCACTCCCTCAGAAAAGTTCAAGGGAATGCTGAATAGGGAGGGAGACACCAGACACAGTGAAGGTGGGGATATCTCATATTTAAAATGGGATGGTCTTATAATTGCAGAAACTCATCAAATGTTTTACTGTCTTGGTGCCCAGAATCCTTCCTTCTAGGTAGGGCAATAGGAAGTTCCCTTATAGTAAATATGACCAGGTCAATGAAGACTATATAAAAATACTGAAAATCTGGAAGCTTACCAATAAAACACCTCACCAAAGACATCCCATATTAAAGTCCATCAATCAATAAGCCCCATCCTTATACAGAATTTAAAAATCAACTTAACTTTGCCATTCTCAAGTAGGCACCCTTAGCCAAGGACAATCCTAAAAGGGCACACATGCATCAGAGCTTATGAGGAGAAGAGTAAGGAGGTCAGGAGGCTCAGGGAGGGAAGTCTCCATGAAGACAAGGAAAATGGAAAAACAGATGTGTGCTAATGTATTGAGAGAATATTTACAGTAGAGATCAGACAGTTAGCACCTGAGGAGCTTCTAAATACATAGAAAAATAAGAAATCTAACCAGTAGACAACCTTTAGCTTCAGAGGGAGCAAAAAGTTGTTCAAAAAAGAAATGTAATCATCATACAATGTGAATGATATTTACATAGTCATAATAATATACATAATGACTCACACACACATACACACACACACACACACACACACACAAAATGATACTCTTGGGGGAAAAAAGGGACGAGTCAGGGGTGTTGACCCACGGAGACTTGTGAAAGCAAACTAAATCTTTATCTTCCATAGTGGTAATAAATAAAACTGAAAAAAATGAATTCGACTCATAAACATGCTTTTGAGAGATAGAGAGGTAAATATAAAATGTAGGGAACGACTAAAAGTACTGAAATAAATTGAGCGTTTGCCTTTGGGAGAGTGAAGAAAGAGAAAATATAGGGAAGGAGGGGAGAAGATGAGATTTTTGTAAACTAACTTTGTAGAATTATTTGAATAGATTCATCTCTAACTTGGAGAAAGACAAAAGTTAAATAAAAATAAGGAGAGAAAACTATGTAACAGAAGTAAAAGAAAAATCCGTAAGTACTCAGAGTAAAGAGGATGGAGAGAATAAACCAAACTGTGCTTAAGAACTAAAAAAATACATATTCAGCTGATATATTTATACTGACTCAGAGAAGAAATACACAATGGAATGCCTCTCTCAAGCAGCCAAAACGTCTGTGAACACAGAGCTTTATTTTTCAGAACTTTTATTAGGGAAAATGATTGCCAAAGGTTTTCTCAGAATTTAATTTGATAGGACTGCAGGGGGTGCAGAGCTCAACCAGACTGGTATCCAGGCTCCAGGAGGCAGATTATAAATGAGAAAATATGTTACAGAAGTGTTTCCTTAATTTATCATCTGGAAAACCACAAGGCTAAAAAAAAAATGATATTTAGTTTGAGCCTATGGCAGCCATAGCAGTCATAGCTTGAAGAAAAAATAATAAAGATTTAAGCTCAGGATCAGTTCTGTTATGTAAGCACGGTGCTGGTTGCATAATGCAGTAACCCCTTTTATATGGATATATGACAGTGCATTTTGACCACAGTGTAGTTCATTGCTTCCTAGCCATTTTCATGTCATAGGACCAAGAGTGGCCGTATAATTTGCAGGGCCCAGAACAAAATGACAATGTGGGGCTTCCTGTTCAAAAAGAAGAATTTCGAGACAGTAACAGCAGAGCATTAAATCAAGGGTGGGCCCTTCTGAGTGGGGGCCTGTGCAACGGTGGACATTGCATGCCCCTGAGCCAGGCCCCTGCAGGGTTCACACAGCACAAGATGCCATTCAGCTTACTGAGAAAAACTGAAGGGAATTTTCACACCTCAGGGAAGCTGTTGTCAGCCTCAGGTGACCAGCCCTGAGTCTCTGCTGCTCCAGGTTGCACCCGGAGCCATAGTGGTTAATATCTCACGCCATAGATGGTGTCCCTCAACACACCAGCTGCAAAGCTCCGATACAGCCCTCTTACTCTGGGAAGATTGATTTTCTACTTCAGAATGAAATTTCTCTGGCGGCCATTACCTACAGGAGCTCTAGTGTATATGGGACAGTGAGATAGTATTTATGAGAAATGTGCAATCTGTTATTTTGATCTTTTCATGGACGTTAGGTCCTGATACGCTACCAACACAAAATGAAACTTCTTAAAATGCTGCATGATCTCACCCTTCCCCTGATCAAATGGCGGACTCTGGTTTGCCATTCAAGGCTCTTCACAATCTCAGACCTTGTATTGTGAAGGTTATTTCCTATCGTTCATCTCCATACATTTTATGGTAACACATAAGCTGTTCTCCCACATAGTCTGCGAAGTACGCCCTCCATGTTGTTGCAAAAGCCATCCCTTCCCTTTACTAGCTATTTGCATGCATCACACTGTCTGAACTTCACACTTCCTCCAAAACCCAACTCAAAAGCCACTTTCTACAAGAAGCTCTTTCTCTGTTGCCCTCTTCTCACTATGTGATATTTCTGCACTTTTTTGTAGTATTTGTCGTTTCTAATTAACATTATCATTACATTTCATACTTATCACTTTATCACCTTGTTTCTCCTCTTTAAATTCCTTGAAGACAAAAACCAAGTCTTCTCCATCACTGCATAACACACAATGCCAAGCACAAGGACAGGAGCACAACAGGATCAACAGTTCTTTGAAAAATAGTTTCAATGCCACTATCTCACTGGTTTTCTGAGTGCCTTGAAGATGGAACAAGGGTACAACTAAATAATAAATTATAATTTTATTAATCCTGTGCTTGCTATACATTTGTGCCTTTTCTCCAGCTCACTGCCCTCCCACAGTGGACGTATTACATAGACTTTCAAAACCCATCTATCCCCATCAACTCACTGGTTAACCTTGCTGTAACATTATCTTTTGTGTGGGAAAAAAAATACTATCTCTATAAATAAAATAATCTGAGATGTATTTTTCTGTTAATGAAACAATCAATAATTGCATTTTTTCCATAATTCTCTATCAGGCATATGAAACAATATATTTAAGAGTTAAATATCAGTGAACCCTAAACCTTAATTGAATATATTTAAATCTTTGCCTTTTTTTTTTCCTGAAAGACTAATAGACATGCATTAGTTTTGAAATATCTAAAGTGGTTCATTAATTTTTCACCTTCAGCTTAATGGAAGTTTGACAAACAGTTCACTTTTGAGAGCAGATAGTAAAAGGACTTTACAGTATACTAAGATTAAATTATGGATAAATGTTATTTTTTAACTCATTTATTGAGGAAGAGCTGAGAATTTTATTTTCTTGCATTATTAAGAGGCTTTGAATAAGAGCAAATACATATACCATTTTTATTCATTTATATTTTAAAACACATTTATGAACTATAAGGTATGTGTTGAAAATCAGGCAGATTGTGTACCTGATGGAAAGGACACCATACAGAAAAGATGTTGACATTACCTCTTAGCTCTGCAGCTTTTATTTTTATTTTTTTAAAGATTTTATTGTTTTGAGAGAGAGGGGGAAAGAGAGAGAGAGATCATGGGGAGGAGGGCAGAGGGAGAGGGAAAAACAGACTCCCTGTTGAGCAGGAAGCAAGATGTAGGACTCAATCCCAGGACCCAAGAATCATGACCTGAACCAAAGGGAGGCACTTAACCAACTGAGTCACCCAGGCACACAAGCACTCCAACTTTTAGATTACAACATAGATATCATGTCCTGTTCATTGTTTATGCCTACTAAAGACTGACAATAACTTTTTGTTTTTGTTTTTGTTTTAGTAGACAGTTCTCTCTTTACTTTATGTACTCATTGCAATACAAATAAAGATACAAATCAATCCATGCCATCAATAATCCAATTCCCGGACACAAGACTGCACGCATGTAGTGGAAAGAGGAAACAGGACGGAGAGGCCCAAGTTTGACTTCATCACTGACTCACTCTGTGAAATGTAATGTATAAACAATTGCCCTCTACAGGATTGTCATCCCATCTACTATACTCAAATAACCAACGTGACACTGAATGGCCTTCATTACTTGGACTTCATGAAATTAAAAGGGTATTACCTTAGAGGCTGACAGCCTGAACTACAGTGGATGAAACTTAGAAGAAATGAGGTTAAAAAATAAGTGGGAAGTTTTCTAGTCACTCATATTTAGTAGGCTTTTCATTGTGCTTTTTCAAATTGTTGATGCCCCCTTCAATCATACCTGGCTAGGTGTCTAAAGAAAGCATGAACACTCTATTACCTGCCAGCTGCTCTTTTTGTATGGCAAGATGGAATTCTTTTAAAGTCAGCTGAAGAAGTGCATACACCCAAGCATCGATTACCCAAGAATATCAAAAAAGATAAGTCTTCAAAAACCAGAAATCTGACACACTGGGATCCTCAGATTAATGCACCAAGAAGTGAAATAAGGTAAATAATAATAATAATGCTGGCAAATAAAGCAAGAGGAGCCTTGTATGTATCAGCGATGACAACGTGCTGTCATTGGAAAGGATAGTACGGTTTCCAAGCTGAGGAGTGGAACTCAACCCCCAGCACAGTGTGTGTAAACATAAGATCCTGCTACATGAGGGAAGCATAGATCCTACAGACTCTTTCTATTCAGCATGTGTAGTCCTGGGACAAGCAGCACAGGCACAGTCTAGGAGCTCCTTAGCAATGCAGAATCTGAAACTCTACCCCAGACCTTCTGAATCTAGATCTGTAGTTTAACAAGATCCCCGGGTGATTCCTATGCACATTTGATAAGCACCGGCCTAAATCATTATATATTTCTCCACAGCACAATTTACATGATTTTCACGACAAAGAAGATAATAAAAATCAGGATGAAGAAGATAAAAAAATAAATAATAGCTTGTGTTTGCTCACCTTCCCCAAAATTAAAGAGGACAACAACCTTTAACTGTCTCTATAAACCCCAAATCAACAGTTTTTCTCAGAGGCTCTTTCAAAATGGGAAACAAGGCCTGCTCTCACATGCTATCACTAAATAACAAGTTTAAATTGCACTCAGAACACTTCTCTTTGTTTTGTTCTTTCCCCAAAGATAAATTTGGCGATTTGAGATCAGAATTACATTAAGCACTTTATTTCAGCCATGAGTAAATATTACAATAGCCAACTGATTTGACTTCTTTTCCTGTCCCCTTGGTTTTCAAGTATTATAATTCATTATAGTAGAAGACTGACAAACGTAAAATGTAAATACTTCCCACTTGCCAGCGAACCAAGCAATCCGAGAGCTTATAAAGCAGAGATTTTTAAAAAGACATTTTATGCCGCACTTTTGTAAAAAGACCCAGATGGCAAAGGGACAAGTTGATATCAGAAATGTTATCCCAGAATACCTGATTTGACTTTCTCCAGAGAACTGCCACTTTGACAGAAATCAGACCATTAAAGAACTGGCACAAATGTTCTTTCATTTTTATTTTAGCTCGCCAAATTTACAGTTATTTTCCAGAAATGACCAGTGTGCTAAATTGGCTAGTCATTTTGTTGTCCTTGTAGATACAACTGGTCTTTTATAACTTCAGCATCTCATAACCTGCTTGTTTTGAATAGCACCATCTCCCCTCAAGGTAGTCAAATTCAGTACTGTGTTGTTCAGGTTATTATTAAAAAGGAAATCATTAACACTTAAAAATGTGTCGTGCTATGTAGATTTCTTGGAGCTCATCTGAGTTCTCTGTGTCTCTGTGTGTGTATGCATACATACGTACATGCACATACACACATAGCTGCATATACTCATATGTATATATTTTTACAGTATAAGATGTTTTCACTGATAATTTTCATAACTAGATGAATTATTATTTCTTTAATTAACAACTTATTTCCTGCCTACCCTCAAACTAATATAAATTGTAGGTCTAAAAGCTGGTCAATGTTGGGGTGCCAGGGCAGCTCAGTATGTTAAGGGCCTGACTCTTGATTTTGGTTCAGGTCATGATCTTAGCGTTGTAAGATCAAGCCCCACCTCACGCTCCCTATTGGACATGGAGCCGGCTTAAGATTCTGTCTCTCTCCTCCTCCCTCTCACCTTTCCCAACTCCCTTGCTTTAATAAAAAAAAAAAAGGTGGCCAACGCCAGTTTACCCAACTCTTATATGCCACTTACTTTGGGAAACTAACATGCCCACATGTAAATCCTTGCTTAGACATTTGATAAACACTGCTTTTTTCTAATTTCCTTTTTAATTTTTGTTCACTGACCAGAGTATAAGCTTCTTGGAGACTGATTCACTGTTATATTCCCATGGCTTAGCCCACTGCATAGTAAAAAGCAGCATCATTTGGATGAATGATCAGACCAATGTTCAAGTGAATAATTTTGTTCTGCCTAATCATAAATCTAAAACTGTGACTCATGAAATAAAACTTGTAATCACAAAATCCTAAAACTGAAGACACAGATGGTCTCATCTCCTCATTTCATTGGTCCTCTCTTAAGCTAAGCATATTGCCATATTCCATAGTAATTATCACAATATTTTAATGCTTAACTCACATGTTGTAAAAAGTCATAAAGGGAATAGAAAGTAAAACACTCATTTATAAAGCAAAGAGTCTGTACAATCTCATATTAAAGGAGCATACAGATTATGTAGAGTACAATTTTATTTAAAAAATAATGCACAAGAAAAATCTGTTAATATTGTTAATATTTATATTATTTGTTAATTTAATCTGGACTCTCTCTTTCCAGTTAGCTTATTCAAAAGTTATTAATAACGAATATGACATAGGCTCACAAGAAGCTAGCCACTTTTCTCAATACTAAAGACATTTTTTTTAAATGTTTAGATATGGAAATTCAAGATTTGTATTGGTAAAGTAAAATTATTTGAGGGCACCTTGGTGGCTCATTTGGTTAAGCAACTTCTTTTGGCTCAGGTCATGATTCTGGAGTCCCAGGGTGGATTCCAGCATCTGCCTCCCTGCTCAGCGGGGAGTCTTCTTTTCCCTCTGACCCTTCCCCCATCATGCTCTCTCTCTCTCTTATTCTCTCTCTCTCAAATAAATAAATAAAATCTTAAAAAATTATTTGAGGCAAAGGACATTAAAATATAAATTATTGTCATTTTCTCCCTTCAAACAAATATGCTTCTATTATTTGTATATTTGTGGCTATGCAACAAACATTCAATTAAGGAAGAGTTTTTACTATTGTATTAAAAAGTTTTGATTAATATGCAGTGAAGTGAGGTGATATGCTTCATTTTGGGCAGTACATAGGACATAAGCATAATATTTAATTAAATGGTTAGTTGATACCTGGTGTGTCCTGTAATTGAATTTATCATTACTTAGAGAATTATGAGAATATATTTTTATAAATAACTTACATGGTTTTTCATGACTTTACAACACACTGATAAATTACTTCAAAATCCATTCGTATATTTCAAGTAGATGGTGGCCATAATTAACATGCTCTCCAAAGCATTTTTGTAATCTGATCCTTTCTACTCAAGAAACAGGACTTCCTTTGGCATAGGGTTTTATCTCACTGAATTTGTATTTATAAATTTGTCATTTTTTTAAAGATTTTATTTATTTATTTGACAGACAGAGATCACAAGTAGGCAGAGAGGCAGGTAGAGAGAGAGAGAGGAAGGGAAGCAGGCTCCCTGCTGAGCAGAGAGCCTGATGCAAGGCTCCATCCCAGGACCCTGGGATCATGACCTGAGCCAAAGGCAGAGGCTTTAGCCAACTGAGCCACCCACGCACCCCAAATTTGTCATTTTTAAATGAAAATTTAGATATACAATGGCAGTGGTAATATTCAGATGTTGACAAATATTTTCTGAATTCTATTTCAGAGGAATAATTGATTATATGAGAACCAATTTCCCATTCCCTGAAAGTCTAAATATTTCTATTTTTTTGTATTTCTCATTCGTCTAAGACTATTTCATTTCCTAAAGCACTCCAAGAGCATGAACATTTGGAAACAAACCATAAACTATATCATAAGAAAAGCAAACTAAGAGACAGATAAAATATCTAGTTTGTTCTTTACTTCAAGGAGAGTAGTCTAGATTCATAACTGGAATAATTGGCCATCTGCACATTACATGTAATATAAGCAAAGCTATCCTCTTCAGAGGCATTCCCCCGAGAAGCTTCCCATCTCAAACTTGAAGGGTACGAACATCGGAATGATTTGCAAAGTTTCTCATTTTAGAAAAAGTGTAGTTTGCATTTTTCATAAGATAGCAAATAAACTGTGTGGATGGATTCTGTTTGTTTTTTGGTTGTTGTGAAAGTATGCAACCATTAATTTACAATAAAGTTCGTCATACCAGATTGTAATGAGAATGAATACATTATTTTATGAGGCTGATTAGATGAACAGGCAGAAAACCAATGCTTTATTTCTGGATTTACTTAGTTTTTTAGATATTTCTGATAATAAAAGTAGAAAATAATTAACCCTTGCTATCCTGATATAGATGTTAGATTAAATAAGCTATCACATGTGCAGTACTTTCCAGATCTTCTTGTTTCTTACAGATCTTCTATTTTTTACATGGAAACACTGACACAAGAAAGGACACTTGCCTTGAGTACAAAGACCAATATCTGGTCCTGACTTTGCTTCTACATAGAAGTCACTCTGGGAAAGTTTTTCACCTCTTTTGCAGTCTTATATTCATCATGTATGCAATATCTAAGGACTTCCATTTCTAAAGTTTTGATTCTAAACTTGTCCATGAGCAATCATTTAAGTAAGTTAATAATTCTCTCTCTAAAATGTGTTTCAAATGGCCATATGGTACTTTATAATCCAGACAGGAATTTAACTGAAATATTTCTCATCTTAATGTTGAAAGAGGCTCTTTGTATTTAGATGGTTACATCTGACTTTGAGGTGAATATCTCTCTGCTTGTCCCTCTCCCTCTGCTCCCTCCCCCTACTCGCTCGCTCTCTATCTCTCAAATAAATAAATATTTTAAAAATACTCTATTATTAATTCTTCTTTTGAATTTATATATGTGGGAATTTTCTTACTTAAAAGCCCTATAATTTGGGGCACCTGGGTGGCTCAGTGGTTTAAGCCTCTGCCTTTAGCTCAGGTCATAATCTCAGGGTCCTGGGATCAAGTTTTGCATCAGGCTCTTTGCTCGTCAGGGAGCCTGCTTCCTCCTCTCTCTCTGCCTGCCTCTTGGCCTCCTTGTGATCTCTGTCAAATAAATAAATAAAATCTTAAAAAAAACCCGCTATAATTTGGTGATTGTAATTTAGCAATTGGATTGCATGTACATTTCCTAAAGTATTTCATGAAATGAGACCCAAATTAACATAAAAAAAACCTAAGGGACAGGGACGCCTGGGTGGCTCAGTTGGTTGGACGACTGCCTTCGGCTCAGGTCATGATCCCGGAGACCCGGGATCGAGTCCCGCATTGGGCTCCCAGCTCCACGGGGAGTCTGCTTCTCCCTCTGACCTTCTCCTCACTCATGCTCTCTCACTGCCTCTCTCTCAAATAAAGAAATAAAATCTTAAAAAAAAAAAAAAAAAACCTAAAATAATTCTTTGCCTATTTTCTTACTAAGGTAATGTTTTTCATGTACTGAAAGGTTATTTCACTAAATAGTAACTCTTCTTTGAAGACACAGCACAGGCTGTAGCGACACAGTGAGAGCCATCATTATGCTTAGTATAGTACTAATTGTCTAGTTAATAATCTTGGGTGTTCTATAAGGACAGCAATGGTGTCTTAGTTCTTGTATGTAGGATTTCAAGCAGCACTGGACGCAGTCATCTTTTAAAAGCTTTTTCATGGTAATGGAGCTTGAACAAAATTCAGAATTAGTGACTTTGGCCTAAATTTTTTTTCTAGCTTCTTCATTTAATATTCCTAAAAATCCAATGATGTAATATTATACCGTACACTACGTACCAAGTACCTTTCAGGTCATTTTGAGTCAATGTTATGAATGTTGCTGAAGAGGTAGAAAATGAGTGGGATCTTAAATAACTGGAAAAGAGAAAAGTCCAAAAGTTATTCCAGAGCAAGAACAGAACCCCTTCAGCAACTCTATTTCACTGCATTTTTGTGGCAGTTGGGTTGAGATTGGAACAGAGATGCCAGATCAGGGAGGGAACAGATGATCCAAAATGTCTGGCTGCATGACTAGAACTCATCAGTGAATGGAAGAGTTTCAGGGTAGCCAGAAAACCTATGATCTTCATTGGGGTAAGTGAAATGAAGAGGCTTCAGGGGGTCTGAAGAGAATTGGTATACTAAAAATCAGGGAAAGACCAGTACCTGAAAAAGACAGTGATGAATTCAGTGGAAACAAAAAAACTCACTGCTAATGGGTGAGTGGAAAAGCAGGGTCCTGTGACTGGTCACTGGTTAGTATGTCAAAGTTTGGCCCATGAAGCAAATATCCTTGATTCCTTATAAGGAAACAGAAGTAACAGCAAGAGCACTAAAAAACAATTACTAGAACTGTTCTCTGTACCTCTGGTGTCCATGGCTTTGCCATGATTTTTAATACAATATTTAAGTTTCGAACTATAAAGAAAATGTGTATAAGGGAGATGATTCCAGGCCAAAAAAAAAAAAAAAAAATCAGCATGATAAAATGGGCTGTGGCAGGAAAAAAATAGGTGTGGAAAGGGAATGGCAAGTGGTTAAGCATAACTGGAGGTAACAATACATGTTGTAGATTAAGGCTGAAATTATAGCATCCTTATTGAAGTAGTAGACAAAGAAGCATGGGGAATATTAGGGAAACCCTAGGGACTTTGATAGGGTTTTGAGCAGAGAATTGGTTCCATGAAAGTCGATTTAAGAAACACTGATCGGAGAGTGATATTCAGAAAACAACAGACCAGGAAAAGGGAATACAATGAAAACAACAAAAATGGATCCCCTTTTTGCCAGACACAGAGCTTGCATTCAGTGTATAGCATCACATTCCATTTCCACACTTAATACATGATGATACAACTTTTCAACCTAGTTATTGTGATTTCTTTTTCACTGAAATGACTCTAAAGCTCAGAAACTTTGAGAAGCTGAAAGTTATAGCTGGTAAGCAATAGAGATGGGCTCAGTCTGCTTCTTTGAGACTCTGAAATTAAGGATCTGACACACAAGTATTAGAAGCTATAGCTGTTTCTCAAGAAGAGTTAAGAGCTGCACAAATGAGGATATCTCAAGAAGTAGGAAGGTAAAGATTCATGTAAAAAACTTGGAAAAGTAGAATTGTCAACACTTGGCAACTCACTGAACAGAATAGAGGCAATGAGGTGACAGAAGCAGCAAGTAAGGTTTCAATCCCGGATGTGTGGAAGAATGTAAGTCCTACTAATGACATGGAGATAGCAGGAAAACTGTCCTGGAGGTAAAGAAGAGTCAGAATATTTTAAATAATTATATGTAGTGCTTGGCTTCATTGGACAACTACTACTTTATAAATAACTGTATATAAAATAAAGAAATAAAACATAACTATATAAAAAAGTCCTCCTCACCATTCACATTATAGTTAACCCCATTGGTTGTTTTTCTGAACACTTTGCAAATGTTTGCACAATGACATCCTTTAAACTGTTGTCTTCCAGGCAATAAAGTGAAGACAATAGCTGCCAAATATCTAGCTCAGGCTTTCGGATTAATGAGAGTGCCCATAAAGTGCTTTGAGCTCCACAGAAGAATAGGTACAATATAAATGAGCTGCATTATTCCAGTGACAAATACTATCCATATACCGTCCAATAAAACTGAAAAAAAAATGCAATCTCTAGTTGTTCCTTCTGATAGTGCATATTGTCCTGCTATCTCTTCTTTTTATTCTTTTGAGGCTCCCGTGGAAAAAAAAATAAACATTTCTACTTCATGCCCAATTTGTGGCGTGTACTGAGATACAGAAATCAAACAGATAATAGGATATTCTATGCCTACTTTCTCATAGTACCTTTGGTATAAAATGAAGAAAAAGAGCAATGCACTTACAAGGTTGTTTCAAAGAAAATATAGACCATATGAAAGCAAAATGGCTATTTTTAGAACGTTATGTTCAAGTCAAGTTCATTTTTCAATACAAAAGAAGACATCAACTGAATGCATACTTTCTGCATGCATTCAAAATGTATTTGTGCTATTGGAATTCAAAATTATTTTACATTTTAATAAAATATCAGTGACATACTAGATTATAGGGTCACATATTATATATCCATACAACCAAGATTGAATCAGCATTGATATTAAAATTCAAAAGTTCTCCATAAGCAATAAGACTTTCTAAAAAATTAACTAATGTCACACTAGTTCCATGTCATAATATAAATATTCAGCATTCCAGATTTCTGCTTTAGTTATTGACAGAAAATGCATAGACTTTTAAAATATAGTTACAGCAAATTTTCATGACTCCACCTCTAAGCTAATCTTATGTTTAGCAATGTATGTAATATTGAGATGGGACAATCTCAATGGGAAAAAATAATGTGTAGAGAAAAAATTACAGTTATTCATTGAGGCTACCTCTGGATAACAAAGATATAAATAAAATATAAGTAGAATGATAACATCAGTGAAACTCATCCTGATGTTAGCTAGAAGACAAATGAGAATTACAAACAATTTAGTTAATAATATGAATAGGAATTAGAACAAAAATACTAAAGATTCTCTTCAACAGTGAGATTGAAATGTCTAAGTTTTGTACTGAGTACTTTCAATTAGAGTATATTTCAAAATAAAACCATAGAGGCTTTTAAAAAGTCTTCAAGTTCCCAAATTAACACACATATAAATTTTACACACACACACATACATACATAACACACATACAACTCAAAGAATAAATAACATTTATAGTTTTTCCAAAATTTACAGTTTAATTACTAGAAAATAGTGTAATTTAGATTAGTGGTTCTCAAGACATGATTCAAAGACCAAAGAATATAAAATCAGAATATTAAAAATGAAAAAAATCATAAAATAATAATCTACATTTCTCTTTTGTAGGTGGGACTTATATTTTTTAATTACCTAAATAAAATATGTTAATGCAATTTGATTACAAAAGCAGGAGTATTTGCAATATTTTTTTAGAGGGAGCACATGTGCATAAAGCTAAAGGTCATCTGATCATACCCCACTTTCAGCCCCCATACCACCATCCCATATATCGTAAATTTTATATTCCTTTCATATATATAAAATTTAAAAAGAATTCTCCTTTAATCAAATAATATTGAAATATACATATAAATGTGCTATTTCTTTTCACTCAACAAAGATGCCTTAAAGATTTTATTCATATAAATTTGCAGAGATCTATTTTGTTCTCTTTGTGTACTGCATAGTATTTCATAATCCTAATATTTATAATTTATTTGGTCAATCCTAAATTTTTCTATTGCAGTCAAAACTTTCATGAATATCCTTGTTCATATATTCACTTGTAGATGTGTGATGATTTCTTTAAGGTTGCTATGAAGAAATAGGTTCTGGGTGAGGGAATATGTGAATTTTTAATTTTAATACTTACTGGTAGATTGTCCTCCCAAGTGACTAAATTTATTTTCACACTATTAGCACTACATGATAGGACCCACCTTCCTTCTCCTCCTCAAACCTTCTAAACAAGAGAAACCACATATGTGCAGGTCCTGAATTAAGAAAGAATATGGTGTATTTGAGAAAGCAAAAGAGGTCAAGCATGACTGGAATGTGTAAAAGGAGGTCTCAGATACAGAACATGGCCAATTCATGTATCTGAAATTTTAATTGTTTATATTAATATGATTCTTTTGGAGTAAGAGCAGTTATTTATCACTTCTTTTGGTATAAATCTGTGCTTTTAGTCTTTTTCCTTCAATGAGTATATGTGGTATATAAAAGATAGAAAATAAAGTATGATATAAATCAAAAAAAAAAAAAAAAAGGAGGTCTCAGAATCATGAGTAAGATCTTAGGGCCTGAAAAAGATCTTGCCTTTATTTTCAGAGTACCTTAATAAGTTAGGTCTCTCTGTTGCTCCAGAGGATAGTGTACATAATAGTCTTTTCCATATTTGTACATCTCAGAAGTCTTCTTAACCATCTCCAACTGTATTGTCCTCTCTCCCCCTGCCTCTCCAGAGAGAACTAATAACATGGATTTGATTTGGTTAAGCCCTTTCAACCATACTCTGTATTTTAACATGTCCTCTTAAGCAATCAAAATAGATCTCAAAACACTCACAGTATGGAAAAAGTCTGTTGGAAATACGTATATAGAGCTATCATGTATGAATGCAATTTTTTTTTAAGGGAGAGCACATGTGCATGGCAGAGGAAGAGGGAGAGAGAATCTTAAGCAGGTTCCACAGCCAGCATGAAGCCCAACCCCCCAGGCCCCATCTCATGACCCTGAGATCATGACCTGAGCCAAAATCAAGAGTCAGATGCTTAAGTGACTGCACCACACAGGTGCCCTATGCATGCAAATTTTAAAGAACAACAGCACTAAGTTTAATATAGGAGAGTGTAGCATGATCAGACTTGGAGTTTTAAAAGTTTTTTTACAATATATCAGCACAGATTGGAAGTTAGAAGAGACAAAGCAGTGAGACCATTCAGGAGGCAGCGGCAGTTTTGCAGGTGAGAATTAACGCTGGCTTTAACCAGGGTAATAAACAGTGGAGATAGAGAAAAGCAGAAGAACTTAGAACTTATGCAGGAGGCAGAATCACTAAGACTGATTGCAAAGTGACAGGAGTTGAGAGAATAGAGGGAACTTCCGGATTGTGAGTGCTGGTCAAATACTTCTCACCCTCCACATAGTTAACTCCACTTAGTTAACTCTGGGGTGAACTCCTCAATGCCACTCCCACACCTAACTGTCCACTTGAAATCTCTTTGCCTTCCTGACCCAATATAAAATTTCTGAACTGGGGGAAGATTCTGTTTTATGGTATGACAAGTAGTAGTCATTGGTCTAGGGACTAGGCATTTTGTTCTTCTGAAAATAACTGAAGTCTGAGATCTTTAAGAAAATCCATACTTTTATACTACAGTAGTTAAACAATTTTTCATTTCAGTATTCTATATCAGAAAGTTTTTCTTTCTCATAAAAAAAAATTGTTGAGTAACTCTTATCTTCTAGCTCTATGCTAAAGCTACAGTAGAGACACAAGTCAAGCTATATGCCACCATGGAAACTATGGTCAAGTAATCAGGCAGTTTCTAGAAGAATCAGATGCAAAAATGGGGTTGAAAATTTGGGGGATGCTGGAAATGTCCTATATCTAAACCCAATTATCACACTGCTATAAACATGAAACACTTAGTGATCTATACATTTCAGATAAGTGTCCTTTATGCTTTTCATTGTATGCATGGTTTCGGGGGGGTAGAAAAGATTAGGCAAGGAAAATAATTCTCCATAAAAATACAAAGTTTATATTTGAATGTGAGAGGGATTATAAATCCATGTTTCTACAACTTCCACTCTGCAAATCCAAAAATGTACACAATACTATGCAAAAGTGAATCTAATAGCATGAAGAACATTAAGCACTATTTGGGTATATATGAAAGTAAACTGAATTACTTGAATGTTTTTCTTTCTGAGATGAGAGGTATAAAAGCAGACAAAATTAGAAAATAGGTCTACTGGAAAATGCTAGTGAAATGTTGGTCATTTACTCTGAAAAATAAGAAATCTAATATTTTTAAGGGTATGAAATATACATCAAATAGAATGATGAGCTACTGAAAGACAAACAAAACCATTTCAAGTTATGAATACCAAGGTCATTTCTGCCTGCCAGTGTTGTGAAATCATATTTGTGCTGCCCTATAAGTTTGGTGACATGTTTTATAATTTTCTCATCTGAAGGTAATTTTTAATATATATGTATATATTTTTAATTTATATGACATGTATTTGCCATAGATCAGCACTTACAACAGTACATGGAGAAAGGATAATAACTCATTTAATACATGTATCATTGTTTCAGAAAGAATACATGAAAAGAAATTCATTAATGTTTAGAATTTTTTAAATTTCCCATTTCCTAAATACAAGGTGTTCAGGGTGCTTAAAGTGTTGGAAGCACAGTGCCTTAGCAAAATGTTATGTGAGAAATAATCACAGAAAACTGCTAGAAATAATAATAATATAATAATTATAATAATCTACTGCTTTCATAGGCTAATTATTTCATCAGTATTAATTTTTAAAAATAATATCTAGAATATGTTCAAAGTTGATTCAGTAGCTTGACCCCTTCTGAGACCTAAAAGTGGTAAAGTAACTGGAAAGTAATATATATTTAAGAAATAACCTACCTAGTTACACTTTTTCTTCTTCCATAAGCCTTCGACTACCAGAAGTGAAGTTTTCTGGCCTTAAATGTCAGACAGAGTTCAAAACCAGTCTGGCAATCTTTCAAAAATAATTACCTACTAAAACTTATCACAGGTCTGAATAAGGTATCATGTCATCCAGAGGTGGCTTAGGTCTCTTAGTCAGCACATTCTGTTTTTACTCATGACAAAACCAAGGACAGACTTCTTTCTCCTACAAATGTGGCACCTTCCCTGACACCCTGTCAGTGGCATAAGAGCCATTAAAAAGATTCAGCTGCTGATCAGCTAATCCTTTTTTGTAAGCAGCAAATATGTATAAAGACATGAAGTTGAGTAAAAATAAATGAGGGAGAGAGAGTGTGAATGGGGGTGTTGGGGGGGGGAGGGGCAGAGGGAGAAGCAGACTCCCCCCTGAGCAGGAAGCCTGACATGGAGCTCAATCCCAGGACCCTGGGATCATGACCTGAGCTGAAGGCAGATACTTAACCAACTGAGCCACCCACGTGCCTCATATGGTGCGATTTTATAAGATTTTATCGGAATTCTTACGATCTGCCGTCTTAAAATCACAGCTACAAATAGAGATGGGAATCACAGATGCCAAGACCTGTGGTGCCAGCTGAAAACAAAATGTGTAAATGAGGGCTTCTGTGGAACTAACAGAAATGGTGGGGCCATGGCAACTCAAATCCGAAGACCCACTACCACATTCAAATTCGATTTCAAAACAAGGACAAAAACAGTAACAACATATTAATAGTCAAGCAAAGCACCTCTATGGATTAGATTTGGTTTGTTGTGGGTTTTTTTATGATTTTTTAATTTTTTTTGACAGAAAGAGAGAGGACAGAGCAGAGACAGGGGAGAGGAGTGAGAGGGAGAAGCAGGCTCCCCGCTGAGCAAGGAACCTGATTCGGGAATTGATCCCAGGACCCCTGGGATTATGACCTGAGCTGAAGGCAGTTGCTTAACCAACTGAGCCACCCAGGTGTCCTTTAGATTTGGTTTTAAACTATTATGTGGTAACATATTTTTCTAATGAATGTGTTTCTTGCAGTTTTCCTACGGTAACCAAACACTCAAAGAAAAATTAAATTAAATTAAATAAATACCCATAAGTCCTGAGGAGCTAGTCATTCACACTGCCCTTCAACAGTCAAGGCTGAGGGCCAATTGTTTTATGATATGAATTGTCAGGCATTGGTGGATGGAATTTGCCAACAGGAATTTTAACCACGCTGCTCCAATCATTGTTGTCGCTCTCAAGCAAGAGTTCAAGCTGCAAAGGTGCCACAAAACAGATTGCTGGATGAGTGTGTTACCAAGATTTATTAATTTTCTCATTATTCAAAATTTCACTGCATTTTCAACCATCTCTGTGCCAAAGGAGATTTGAAATGAAGTGAACATTGCTAAGAGAGTCATTCAAAACAGCACTGAAAAGACACTGAGGAAGTAAGGCCTATCACCCTCTCCTGGTTCAATTCTTGAAACACCGTGAACTTTGACTTTTGTCAGTTGCAACTTGACCACCTCCTAGGATACATCCTTCTAAAATTGAGATAATGTAACACCTATTAGCTAAATAGCTAATCGTGTATTCCATAGTCAGGTTTTTGTTTTTGTTTTTTTTTAAGATTTTATTTATTTATTTGTTAGAGAGAGAGCAAGAGAGCCAGCACAAGCACAGGGAGCAGTAGGCAGAGGTACAAGCAGGCTCCCTGCTGAGCAATGAGCCTGATGTGGGACTCCATCCCAGGACCCTCGGATCTTGACTGAGCTGAAGGCAGCCACTAACCCGGCTGAGTCACCCAGACTCCATAGTGAGTTTAAACTCTCACTTCAAGTCAGCACCAATCATAATTCTTTCAAAACAAGTTATGTAACCTTGTGGGTTTTGCCTTAATAAGTCTGCACTCTCCATTTGCAATTGCAGCACACTTTTGATTTCTGTGGACTCTTGGTCTCTTAAATTACAATCCCTTATGCGCCAAATAAGCTTTACTGTCTCTTCTTGATCAACAGCTAAATACCAATGGAATTCATCTTCCCATTTATCTCAGCTATATTATAAAAAAAAAAGAAAAAAAAAACTTCATGGCAGATATTTGTTCTAGGTAAATTTATTCTTTAGCTTAATAGGAATATATTATATTGCTATGATGAATTTCATTTACAATTGTATTCGATCATGTAACTTCAGGAAACATTACTACTTGTTGGGAGCATGGAGACTGAGGGTCAAGGAGAAGTGATAGAGGGGTAAAGTTAACACAAAAGGCTATTCAAAATATAGACCATCCTGGGAAAATAGGAGTACGACCATCCTCATATCTGTACGTTTATTTGTATGTCCTATAGAACCTTCACATCAACTATTCGAAGCTCATCTTATTTCTCTACTTTACTTCTCCTCTTATTGAACGTGCCCTCTTCTACTGTTTCCATATCAGTGAATGGCTCTATGATGCTCTTAGCAATCCAAACCAGAAATCTCAAGGTCATTGTTTGATCCATGACTTTCCCTCACCCTTTACATCCAATCAATCTCCAGGTCCAATAGATTCCACTTCCTAAATATCTACTGAATCCGTTTACCTCTCTCCACCCTTAGAGTTAGTTAGCCTACCACTGTGTATCAGCTTGATACCACATAATTACCTCCAAACTCCACGTTGCAAAAGAATCACCTTGGTGTCTATCTAAAATTACAAGCATTCTCCTCAACACTTAAGAAAAGGCAGGTGAGATTATTAGTAGACACTTAGCTACATAGGTGGCAGCACTTGGCCTTTCCATACTATTCTGCAATTAAAAATATAAAGTCAACAACAAATTAGAAATAAGAAAAAAATAAATTCTCCCTGGTATGAAAAGGGAAGGAGACTCCCCCTCCCTTTTCTTAGAATACTTACCTTTATAAAACTTGTAACTGTGAATTGTTTTCCTGTCCCTTTGAAATGTATGTCCATCCTTTTAAAAGCTAAGTAAGCCTCTTGCAGGTTTTAGAATCCTAGGATATTTCTCTCAAGGACCTGGAACTGTCTTTTTGAAATGTAATCATCAAGGAAGATAATACCCCATCTCTCATTTCTTTCTTTCTTTCTCTCTTTTTTTTTTTTTAAAGATTTTATTTCTTTATTTGAGAGAGAGAGAGAGACGATGAGAAGAGGAAGAGTCAGAGGGAGAAGCAGACTCCCTGCTGAGCAGGGAACCTGATGTGGGACTCAATCCTGGAACTCCAAGCTCACGACCTGGGCAGAACGCAAGTCCTTAACCAACCAAGCCACTTAGGTGCCTTTTTTTTTTTTTTTAATTTTTTATTATGTTAGTCACCATACAGTACATCATTAGTTTTTGATGTAGTGTTCCATGATTCATTGTTTGTGTCTAACGCCCATCTCCCCATTTCCATGAGAGGATAGCAGGCTAACTTCAGCTGGTGTCTGATTCAAGCTGCAAATCTACCTCTTGTCAAAAAGATATGAGAAATGGATTTTCCCTTGGATGAAGGTGATTAACAAACACAGGGGTTTGCCCCAAATAGCAGGTGAATTTAGGATGAACTCTGTGTGACGAATGGTGCTGTCAAGTCCTCTTACTTGAGGACTAGATATTGTTTACCTTGAACAAATGTATACAATGTGTTATGTGTGATCGGTTATAAAAGAGGGTAAAATTTATTTTTGTCTTTGCAATCTCTTTAGCAGATTGCCTGTGATGCGCATCCCATTTTGGCTTAATGCTTATTCAATAATTAAATAGTTTTCTTTCTACCTTTGTAGAGAGGGCTTCTAGGTTGGCACAGGATTTTGGTTTTTAATTATATTTCCCCAATAAGAGACAGTCTGTGTAAGGTTATTCTGCTACTTTAAAAAGCTAAATTACCTGAAGGGCAGAAGTATATATAGAACGGAAGAGGCATTATAGTTGAATGGAGATATATTGGAACTGTTTCAAAATTATTCATTCCATGCATCATACATTCCAGGGACAAGAACAAGTTTTAAGGTGTGATCCTCAACTAATAACCTCTCCACTCCTCCTTCTGTAAAGACTCAATTACAAAATATTTTTGAATTTTTTTTCTTCTGTACTCATAACTCCATGAGGTCAAAAACATGATTTCCTGCCTTTTTATTCATTTCTAGCTTGCTGCTATACCCAATTTAGATTCAAATCTTTAAATATTTTAGTGTCAGAAGGAATCTTAAAAATCATCAACAGAAACCCTTCATTTTACAGAGCCCTACAGAGGTTAAACGACATGCAGTAAAAATTTCTAGTCCTCACCATGGCCTATGAGAAGGTGCATCCTTCCCACTCCAACCTTATTTCCTACCACTTTTTCACTTTTCCTCCAGCTTTCCTTGACCTTTTGCTATTCCTCTATCATAGCAGACAAGCTCTTGCCCCAGAGTGCTTGCAGGTGTTATCGCAGGCCTAGAAATGCTTTTGTACAAATAGCTGTGGGTCACTCACTCATTTCCCTCAGTTTTTTTTCCCCTCAGGGTTCCTTCTTTATCAGTCATCCTCAATAATGCAAGAAAAATACATATACAACACTTCCCCCACCTACACACACACTCTCTACCCCCTTGCTTTCTGCTTTTTTTGCTGTGTTTTCATGGTATTTATCATGAGCCTCTCTTGTATTCAGTTGCAAATGAACGAGTGATACTGTTAACTTCAGCTTGTGACTATTCCAGAGCTACTTTGAATGTCTGCATAAGTTCTGTATTTTCATTTGTTTGAACCTTTGTGTATTCCTTCCCAACATATGAAATGCTTTCAAGTAAAATCAAACAAGAGGCCCAGAGTTAACCCAGGAGAAAACTGAAGTTATATGCTCACATTCTAATTAAGGAAATTAAAAGGATGATTTGGAAAAATGAAAACAACCTTTCTGCTATACCCATTCAAACCTCATAGGCTTCAAATAAATTCTAATGGATTTAGGAAAAGGAAATTCTAGTGGATTTAGTTCAGGAAACAGACTTAGCCCCTTCGCTGATCCTCATAAACTATACCATTGGTCTTAAATTTTAGTGTCCATCATAATTACTTGGAAAGTATATTAAAATATAGATTTCCAGGCCCCACATCCAGATCTCTGGTTCAGTAGCTCTGGGGTGTGGCCTGAGAATTTATACTTTGAGTAAGTCCCCAAGTGATTATGTTAGTGCTTTATGAACTGCACTTTAAGAACTATTAAGATTAATAGTTCTTAAGTGACAGGGTAAAGCCCCTGTCACTTGGTATTTGGTATATATAACCACATTATCTGCACTAGGAAATGGTCTTACATGGAAGTGTTACCTGTGTCTGAACTATATATGGATTCAAGCAATAAGTACAAAATTATTTAAGAAAAATATTTTTTAAAGTATTCCCGATATTTTGAAAATATAATTTATTTTGCTATTTTACTATACTATTTTACTTTACTATACTTTATTTTACTATACTAATTTATTTTACTATACAAAGAAAGCTAAAACAAATACTAAAATGAAATAAGACATAATATATCCCATATTTGTCCATTAATATAATTTCTTATTAAACACCTAAAATCTTTATGTTTGACCAGAAAATTTCTATTCTTAATTTATTATGAATAAAAACATTAATCACCTTTGTATGTGGGAGGCAGACAGGCAAGCAAATGTATTAGAAATGAACAGTAATATTTGGTGTCCTATCAAAGGTCTTTCACTGATTTTTTTAAGCTTTATTGAGGCATAATTGATACACACACAAAAAGTATACATTTAATGTATACATCTCAGTGAGTTTGGACATGAGTCCAAAGCCTGTGACACTATCACCACAATCAAGGTGCTAAACATATTCATCACTTTCAGATCTTTCACTGATTCAATCCCCAAGCCTTGCTTTTGAATTCCTTCCTTAAAGAGACAAATTAGAATATTAAAACCTAAAGGAATTTCAAGAAATCATATTGTCCAAGCACTTAATGTTCAACTTGAGAAAAAGGAGGTGTTTAATTTTACAATGCTTTTCCAATATGGGCATTAGAACGTGAATATACCTCAACTTTTGAAATAATTATGCTTGCAAAAATGCTTTTAAAAAGCTTTTTATTTAATTAACTTTGGCTATTAACAGAAAGAAGTTTTGAAATTTGGAATTCTTAGGCTATATATTCCAAAAGAATCTCCAAATTAAAACAAATGTTGACCAAAACTGTACCTCTACCACCTTACCTTGTTTTAATGAATATCTCAACTCTGAAACACTCAATAACTTTAAAAGGAGGTTGTGATCATTTACAACACTGTATTATACTCTGTGACCCTTTATGTATACAGGAATTTAAGCTTGGGTACCCAAAGGGTATCATCCCACAAGTTCTTCCCTCAGCAAAGATAGAGGATGAAAAGCACTACACTCCACAGAGCTATAATGGGGCTAAAATGAGCAGAAGAGATAAGAATCAGGTGAAGGGGATCAGAATATGCCACATCAACATATGCCATTTTGACATAAGCACTATTTTTAGCTGAAGGCAATTAGCACTTTGCCCTGCTCCTTTCTGTCTAAAGACTGGGTAAAAATTTCTCTTTGTAAAGATAACAATTTTACTTGCAAAGGAGTCTCCCTTGCCCATATCAGGAAGGGGAGGCTGATTCTTAACAACCAACTCGAGTGTGCATAATAAATATAACTAAACAACCCTTCTCTTGCATTGGTTCTCCTAGTTACCTTCCCACAATTTACCATCCCTAGAAATCCTAATATCTCCCTCTTCGTCCAGTTACTTCAAAATGTATTGCTCTATTAAAATCATATATAAACCCCCCAGGTTTGTTTGTTTATTTATTTTTACTTTGCTTACTCCTTTTCTGTGACATTCTCATGTGCATACAAAATAACCTTTTTCTCCCATCAACCTTTTATCAGTTTGATTCATAGACCCTGGGCACTGAAGCTAAAACAGAAGAGTAGTGCTTTTGTTTTCTTCCTCTATACATGCAGGTACTTCAGAAGATGGGTATTATTCATTTTAATGACAATAAAACTATAAGAAATATCAGAAATCATCTAAATGCTGGTCTTTTTATTAAAAAAAAAAAGATTTTATTTTAGAGAGAGAGACAGCAAGCATGGGTGAGTAGGGGTAGGTACAGAGGGAGAGGGAGAGAGAGGATCTCAAGCAGACTCTATGTTGAGCATGGAATCCACTCAGGGCTCAATTTCATGACCCTGAGATCGTGACCTGATCTGAAACTAAGAGTCTGATGCTTAACTGAGCCACCCAGCCACCCCTGGGCTGATGAGTAGACTTGGTTGAAAGACATTTCCTGGGTTAGGCCAATGTCTGGATTTTGTACATGAGGAAATCAAGACATGGAATATCTACTCCATCCCTCACCTCCCATGAAAAAAATTCAAAAGATTTTTTTTTTTTAATTTTTCAAATGGCTCTTGCCTGGCTCGTGGTAGTTTTGTATAATTGGGTGTTGGTGGGGGGAGGTTAACAGTAACTGCATGTTTTATTACTTTATCTTTTTTTTTTTCATTGGACATTGGAAATACTACCTCCTCTGTGATGTATCACCTCCTCTGTGAGGTATCTTCTAATATTCCCTCATCTCTTAACACTGAAGTAAGTTTTGTTTTCCTTCCCTTGTTCTGCATAACACTTTTTTTTCATATTTCTATATATTATAAAATTCATAGCAAATTCTTAAAAATAGCAGATTACAATGGAAAAAAACAATCCAAATCATAGGGGGGGAAATAGACCAATGATTTAAAAACATCCAGAGAAGGCATAGAAGAACAAAATGGGACCATGTTGACATTATTTTGTTTCATAATCTTCATCAAGCCTATTTAAGAATATGCTTACATCAAAATTAATGTCTCCAAGATTCTGCATTATACCAAAAGAAGGAAATGGCTGGATAATTTTCTCCAGGAATTTTCTAATGCATTATTCCTAGAGAATCACTTCATAACTTAACCCGCCTTTAGGCCTTCTGAATGTGTTAGTTTGTTTTATTTTATTTTATTGAGAAATATGAAACAGAGGACATGTAACTGAGTTATTGGAATACTTGATATACCAATTTGTTTCCAGGATAAGTCTAATTCAATTCACTTATTCCCCTTCCAAGACAAGAATTTCAAGAGTCTTCTTCCCATGGACCTGAGAAGAAGGCTACTTGAGCAGAGCTGGCCTGTTCCCACAGTGAGTTCTTTTTTTCCCAGAGGCAACACGGATAATGGTTATGAGAATGTGCTGTGAAACTAGAATGTTTGGGTCTGAATCCCAGCTCTGACACTGAGCAGCTGTGTGAACTAGAATAAATAATTTAATCTTTTTGTGCATCTGTGACTACAAATCTTTTAAAGCGAAATTTTTTAAAAAAATAGTGATCACTGGAGGTGTTAAGGTTTAGCCCATTTGCTACAGGTGAACTGTGACAAAGAGGCTCTTAGTTACCTACCATTGCTCTCAGTAGTGCAAAAATTCAAGTGTCTTTGATTCTTAAAACAAGCTACAAAACTGTAACAATTTAATTTGAGTGCCTAAAGCTGAACTACTCTAGAATCTCTTTTTCAAAGTAATATTAAACCAAGTGGAAAAATAGACTACCCTGATCTACATTCCTCTTCCTTCCATTATCTGCCCTCTCCACTTTGAACATCGCTGTCATTGACCCCACTATTTTTCATCAACCAGCATCAATTTGGCTGTTATGTATCAATCACTGGTAAATTCAAAATAAATGTTGGCACACCATCTTCCAGGGGAAATGAGAATGGGAACCACCTAAGCAACATTACAGATTTTATACTTACTTCTTTTTAGGCTCTGCATTGCTCAGAGGAAGAAAAATGGAGTTTACCATTCAATCTCTCTGGTAAAGTTCCCACTTACAGGAACATTAGTGAAGAACGTCAACATTCAACACACTTTAGAAATATAATCCAACCATATATTATTTGTATGAGAACTTACATTGAATCCAACGACCATACATTGGACAATAACCTGACTGACATAAGTGAAACTTTTTTAATTTAGCTGAGTAATTCAGCAGTTACTTCATATTGGAAAATGTGTACATATTACCCAGTATAGCATTCTTGTGCCTGCCTTGAGGCCACCTACTTTAAGTCTGGTGTTCAACAGACAAAAACAAATTTGAACTTTACTAAAACCTTTCCAAAATATGAAAGGTAAATTTTATTCCTAATCTCAAAAATGCATTTTAATTTTAATATGCTCTTCATTTATTTCCCTTTTCTTCTCTCATATACTTCAGCTCTACACCTCTCCTGATTCCCCCAGGCTTCCCAAAGGTAACCAATCCAGAACTCTAAAACCCCTCACTCCTCTCCCCTCTTAAGGGGAGCTCTTTCCTTCTTGCTTTTTGGTTCTTAGAGGGACTGCTGCCCACTGGTGCCATCGTAAGAGGAAGGCTCCAGCAAAGCGCACCCCTCTGCTCTCGGTTCCCGTGGCAGGTGCTGTGGAGTCCGTGTTTCCCCAGGATTTCGCTGGGGTGGGACTTTGTTTGGTTTGAATTCTTTTGCCCCTAAGAGTAACCACTTTCTTTACATTTGGAAGCTGTGGTCTCCACTCTGGCCTCTGCCCTCAGACACTCAGGTGGTTGGTCTGGATCTCGGGTCACCAGGCCTGCTAGCGGGGGCTGACTCAATAGTGTGTTACTGTCATCAACTGGGACTCCACAGGTCCTCTACGGGTCTCAGCCCTACCAACTCTCACTTTGGAACAAAACAC